>CABFVX010005515.1:0-25507 GCA_902151425.1 Timema shepardi | reverse complement strand
ACACTTCCTCATCCTAACCATTTAGATTAAGTCATTAATAAGTGTATTAAATGAAATTAAAAATACAACTAAAATATAGTCCAACTGGGACTTGAAGCAGTGTCTTGGTGTCAAGGTGTCACAGTTGCAACACTTGTAAAAAGGGTGAGGTGAGTGACAGGGTAGAGGAAAAGATTTGAACGAGAGAAAAAGAAAGAAAAGGGGGGGAGGAAATGAAGGTAGCCTGTCTTAATAGCTTCTGACGCCACTGATTGTTTAACAAATTGCCCTCCAAGCTAACTGGAGAATGGTGGTGTTTTGGACACTGAAGGAGTTTGTTATAGGCACCAGTTTTAAAGGTATTGGGACTCAGCGGTCTATAGTTACATCAGGCTCGACATTACCCAAGGAAAGTGGGAGAGCCAGGAGAACACAGGGATTTTCTTGTCTAGGAAAAGCAAAAAGTTTCACAAAAAAACTTAAGCTATCAGTGAATTTGGGGCACATAATCACTAACTTTGGATAGTGGGCCTAATTTCATGGAATAGAAAATTAACTGAAGCAATAAGTATGATGATTAAAAAAGTCTTATCCCTTTTCTCTATCCCCCCTCTCCCCACCTCCTTTTCTGCATGGACTGTAAAAGCTGGAAAACAAAGAATAAATAAAATAATGGCAGCCCTAAGTGTTTGTTAAATCATTCAAAATTTAAAAACAATTTGTTCATATGATGTGTTTCAGCTCATCAAGATGAATCCTTGGGCTTATATGGTTTGTGTTCAAATACCAAGTCCATCATGTTCTACAGTGTACCCCACAGGGGGTCTTCCTGTGCAGACATCAACCTTCCCTTGCTCAGGCAGTCTGTTGAACTCACAGAGGTCCAGAGAGGTAATTATTATGTTCGTTCATTCACTCACAATTGCAATTGCATAATGAAACAAACAAATTCTATTTTCATTCCAAAACTGATGTGATATAAAATTATAACGTTTTTTGTTATAATATCAATCCACACCCATTAAAATGTTATATTAATGATCTGGAGTTTGGTTGTTGGTGTTTTAATATTATTATGTCATGTTAAACCAATAATAGCTCTAAAAAATTTACAATTCATAATTTGAAGAAAGAAATTATGGATATAATATACATATATATATATATATATATATAGTTTTAAATCGCAAATCAAAAAGTGTTTGAATACTTGAATCTTGTAGCCTAAATCCCTAAGAATCCAAAGAATTCAAAAATTCAAAGGAACCATCATTGTTAAAATATTATGGCCGCAACCTACACTACTACTCTTTACAAATAAAAGTAATGTTGATTAATTTTGATTGAAGAGTGCCCAGAGGTTTTGGAACTTCACAGCAAATTCCTTGCCCTGATTGAAGAAAGCCACCTTCATGCAGAGATATTCAGCTTCATTGAGACAGTTCAGACCATGATGTCATTCATTTACCTTCAGATAGTCACCATCGAGTCAGCAGGTGAGTATTCACATCTCTTTCTCAGTTGGGGTCATGAATGTTGTGTTCTTGTGCTTCAAACATTCAATCAAAATAATTATGTTTTTAACCTAATGCACATACTAGCATGAAGTACTAAGCTTTGCCAGAGTTTAGGGTGAAAATAGGTAAAAAAGTGTGAATAAAACTTAAATCTAATAAAAAAATTGTAATAAAAGAATAAGTAAAAAGACTATAAGGTGTTAAAGGAATTTAAAGGCTTAAAAAGGGCAATAAGTGAGAAAAGTATGTTACTTTAGGGCAAAAAGTGCAAAAGGGACAAAAAGGGTAAACATTAAGTATTATAATGTTATTTTTACCACTTTTAACTTAACCCTTTAAATGTTCTTACCGGTTTTACTTTTTTTTTTGTACTATTGCCCTTTTTTAACCGTTCAACCCATCTTATACTTTTTAATTAATACTAGGGCTGGGTCGATTGACTGTCTTGCTGATCATGCTGATGCCAATTATTTGTTGTTAACTAGGCCGATCACAGATGACAATCATTAATTGGCTTATTCAACTTTAATATTACAGGGATAATATGTATTTATAATACTATAGGAAATTGGTAGAACTTGAGAAAAAGGAAAAATAAACTACTAAGAATAAATTTGATGAAGAAAGCCCACCTAGGGAAAGACTTGCTACTTCCATTTTTTCTCTCTTATTTTAACCAATGTTCTTTCTATGATGTAATTAGTATGTATGAATACACTCATCCCCCCATTCTTTCTTTTCCTCTAAGTTTTTAACTTATACTCATAATTTAAAATGAATTAGATTGATATAGGTAATTTCATGTGTAAAACAAAAATAAAAAACAAATACTACATTCATTAATTTAATTTTAAATTTTGTAATATGGTTAACTTTATTGATGTCAAGTGTGTCTTTCCAACAGATCCTGGTATTGGTCAGCTCTGGGGAGTTCCTTTAGATCACAGAAACATTTGCAAGCCGGCAAGTAGGTAGGTATTTTTTTTTTAAAAAAAGGGCACCATGGACTCTTTAAATTAAGGCTTTATTCATAAAGTTTTAACAAGGATAAATGGGTCATCATGAAGACGGTAGAAACCTGCCCCAGTGGGCAAGCAAACAAAAATATCTGCTTCGTCTAATCTGGTTAGATTGGGGTTCATAGTTTTATAAGTTGGTTCTTGTTCTCTCACAATAGAAATCCAGGAACATTCCCTCTAAATTCTAAATTCCACCTTACTAATCCCTCTTGCATTATTGTGGATACACAGCAAGTAGACTGAAAAGTTAGTTAGATGTGGCTCATGTAGAAAAATGATGGTACCTTAAAGAACAGTTTGTTTTGCAAAGTAAATGATTATTTCATGCTTCAACTCTTTTTCTTGTGTTATGATTGTTCAGTATATTTGGCAAGTATGGCGCCTAACATATGTTGTTTATTATATACTGTGTAATGTCACAACTTGTAAACCCCTATGTTGTTTCGAAAAGGAAGAATAAGACTGCAATAATTTTAATATTTTATTTACATTTTATATTTAAATCCGGGGATTATCTTTATTTTATAATATTATTTCTAATCATTAATCTGCCTTTTAGAATATCTAAGCCCTTTTGGCAGTTTGGAAGGCAATACATTTATTTTATTTTAAATGTGCTTACTGGGTGCGTTGGACGATGAAACAAAAAGGAAAGAGCTGATATTGCACTTAGTTTCCATTCTAAGAGAAATACACCTTTTACTTAGTACAGAGCAGTTTCATTGTACAGCCAACCAGAAAGCCAGAATTCAAACTACACTCATGTGATAGGTCGGTATTGTCAGTCCACTCTGGTGCAATCATCAATTTCATCAGAATTTGAAAAATACACATGGGAGGAACAAACTCTGACTGTTAGACCAAGTAGGAGATGCGCAGTGACTGGGGTGGCGACAAGACGTGTGTTGCTTGTCTTCACATTTTTTAATTATGATATAGTGTACAGTGACCGGCATAGGGGCAGGTCAGTTGTATAAGCTTAAGTTGTAAATTGTTATAATAATAACATATAAAGGAATACATAATAATAATAAATTAACCTAAAAGTGTTCAAAGTATATTTATTGTATAAGTGGGAATTTCTTTATATGATAATCGCGTCGATAGGAGAAGCTGAGCTAGCCAGGGATAAAGATGTTAAGACAACAAGTCATTGTTTATTTACGTAGGAGTCTTCAATTGGCGCCCATCGAGGGGAATTCCTTGACTATTACAATTGATGACCCAACGTGAGGCATTCTAAGAATTCTTCAATTGGAACCCAATTATAACAACTGTCCCACAAAGAGTGTATTCTACATAAACCAGGTGTAATATATATTTATCCACCCTATATCCAACAGTTTATTATACTCTCGGTAGAATCTAAATGGTCTAAAACGTTAATACGTTCTTTATATTTGTTTGCTCATGACTGGAGAGGTCAGGGTTTGATAAAAAAAAAAATCTTGACCGGCTGCTTTTAATTAGATTTTCATCTTCACAGGGGTTTTGGGTGCTCCCATCAACCAATGCCAGTGTTTCTTTTACTCCCTTCTCTTTGCCCTCAAAGCTATTTTAGTAATATGCTAAATCATAATACTGATAAGAGTGAAATAGATTTATTAATAAAGAAGTATTGTTTCTTTCCATTTAGTTTTATATCTAATAATATAAGAAAAGAGGATGTGAAAGATAAATTTAAAAAAAGCGAATCAATAATCACCAGTATCGAGACACCTACTCATAACTTGCTTTCTTTTAAGTAGGTAATAAATTTTACTCAACACACATTCAACACTTCATCTCAGTCAGAAGTGCATCTGTCAACTGAACTAAAGGTCTTGGATTTGATTCCTGATATAGCTGAAAAATGTATCTTTGGTGAAATCAAACTTCTCCCTCTCAATGCTGAATTAAAAGCAGGACTAGGTTTTATGTTTGTTCTAGAATTAAGTTTATCTGAACGACATGTGTTGGTATAGTCAGTTTGTTTAGAAAGTGCATACTAAATACCCAAAAATTAACAATAATAATGATAATCATCAACCCACTGTTTAGTGAGCTGTTTTGAACAAACTTTTTCACATGCTCTAGTACTTGTACCTGTAAAATGTTTTCATGGTTTGGCTACAGCTCTAAGAATTGGCACTGCTTGTCAAAAGCCATATGACAGGACATCTCCATTGAGGTTACCATTCTTCCTTGATATTTTAGAATAACCCTCAAAGTAGGACTTACTGTAGGTCCTGTAATAATTTTGTCTTATATTTTTTAAATAAATATATGTAATTTGAAATCTATATTGATAAAATAAAAAATATTTAATTGGACTAGCTACTAAAAATTTAGATATAAAATCACTTAAGTATGGTCAGCGATGAGTACTTCTCACTTATTCAAACTTTTCTTTTTTATTAATTTTTGGCTTTAACAATACTTGCAGTTCTGTTTAAAAAGCAGGTGCATCCTTCTGAGACTTAATTGTATACAAGGGCTAATTTATTGACACTGTCCACTAACAAAGATATTAATTATAATCTATAAGCTGTAGCCTAACCATGATGAACCATTTAATGGCAACTACCTTATCCATTTGCCACCAAGACAGAAAATGGTCACTTTAGTTTTCATTAAAGTTGAGCTGGTAATATGGCTGCTAACAGATATACAGAGAACATAATAGAGTATATAAATTTACTGCTATTACAAGCTAACTATAATTTTCCAACTTAAATTAGTGTGGTTTAAAAAACGGTATTTTTGTTTTGTTGGCAGACAGTGCTTCCTCTACAAGGAGCTCACTGACCTCATCAACAGGACAGTTTGAAAATTACAATTATCTCTTGTTCCTCAGCAGATGGTTCTAGTAATGACCGTGATAGTACACATCTTTAGTGAAAAACACTTGAGCGAAGAATGGCCAAAAACAAAGCTTAACTTCAGTAATGAACTTTGTAAGATAATGTCAAAGATTTGAGGAAATAAATGAAGTAGGGGGACCATAGAAATGGCATGACAGCTGACCTCAGAACTGGCATGGAGTTTCTTAGTTGTGACCAAAGAAACACTGTTGAATTAAATCTGATATCACTTTTATGTACAGATTTTTTTAGTTCTCATGTATCTAACATGAATTAACAAATATGTTGTTTCATATGTCACGAATAATTTTTCAATTGGATAATTTTACATTTGGACAAACCCTTTACTTTCAAATCCTTGAATTCTTAAGGATACTCAAGGATTCAAAAACAAAAAACACTAAAATTCAAGACTATTCTATTTTTAAATCTATTTTTTTTCATAATATTTTTTTATGGTGCTTGCCACCAATTTGGCCCAACATAATTGTAGGTCAAACCAAACTACCAGGCAATCAAGTTACCTATTTAAATGAATATGATTTTACATTGAAATAACAAATAATCATTTAGTTACAGAATATATTTTCTAGGTAAGCTAACAAATTAATGTGAAGACAAAAATTAGAATAAAAGGGGGTAGAACTCATATTAATGTGGGAAAGGTAGCATCTGATGTTGTTCAAGTTTTCTAAGATTAGGAGTCCAAATTTGTAAATAAAATTATTTGAATTTCAAATTAGAAAATAGTGGATTTGATCCATCCTTAGTTCATACATTGCATGACATTCTAGTGGAAGAAGCTAGGTATATTATTAACAAAATATAATAACACCTATTGTGAAATAAAAACTATTGTGCGTTTAAAAACGTTTTAGAAGGATTGTACCGATCATGTTGCCTTTAAACCGTGCCTGAATGATAATGCAGCTTTGTCTTTTTCTAACACATTTATACCACTACCTTTTTTTTAACAAGGCTTCTGTTGAAACAGAGATAACACATTAGTATTGTATCTTTCATACACTTTTATAGGCCTATACACAATCAAATATGCCACCCTACGAAAAGGTTCACTCATAGTCAATGTTAAATGTAAAATATGACCATTCCTAATTATAATTGTTGTGATATTTTTGAAAACATCACTTTTCCCCCTCGCTGTAATCTATATTTAAGATCTGAAAAATCTACAAAAAATGTGTATATGTTGGCACCTCTATAAGATTATACTATGAATATAATTGTTGACTTGTTTTAATGTAAAAACTAAGATTTTAATGCAAAATAAAAAGTATTTTTACAGTATTCAAAAATAAGTCTCATATTTAATTCACTATTTCTTACTATCCTGCCTTAATAATGAGTGATGTAATCATTTAAATAAAAGTAGAGCACTGGTGATATAGTTACTGGCACTATTCAAATCTTTAAATTTCAAAAAAGTTTATTGCTCAAATAATTAATAACTTATAGGGTCATATATATTTTTTGGGTGTATGATTAAAAGTACAAAGTTGTTTTCCAGATAATAAGTTACTGCCACTCTAGATGCACTTGAATAGTATTCAAACTCTTACCCCTCTGTATTTGAACTAGATATGTCTGCCTAACATGATGGCTAATATAGAGCTAACCTGCAATTTGAGATGTTTATTGGATGAAAAATAATAAAAGTTTGTCACACCCACCAATCAAACTAGATTTTCAAAATGTTATCTAAACATATATTTTAATAACCATCTATCTACGTGAGTTGTTTCACAGTTTTAAGGTCTCTTGAAAATAAGAGGGTTCTGGTGATAGAAAGGTCAGGGTTTGAATCCTGGTCAGGGTTTGAATCCTGGTCAGGAATTTTTTCCTAGATGCATTACCACACTCCTTCCACAGAAATGCAAGTTTACTTCCTCTGAATGCTACCACCCTGACCGCTGCCACATTAGTGTGAGTAAATATGTGACTACCCCGAACTATTAGTAAGATCATCATTATCATGAATTGTGGCTGGGCCAGTTTATTAAAAAAATCTCCTTCTGTCGGTCCCCTATTTTTCCTACCTTACTGTCACTCATTCTTCTCCTCTCCCTTTCACACTTTCTGTTATCTGCTCCTCCCATTTCTTCCTTGATCTCCTTTGCGGGATTTTCCCTTCAAACTTCAACTCTCTCATTCTCCTTGAGATTCTTTCCTTTTCCATTCTCATTACGTGTCCATACCAACTCCCAACTCACCCTCACTTCCTTTACTATTTCATGTTCCTGATAAACTTTATTCACATGACTTCAACCTTTATCTCTCTTACATCCAATGTCCAGGTTTCTGATGCTTATGTAACTATGGGTATGAGGTATACCCTATAAAGCACTTTCTTACACTTCAGGAGTGCTTCTTCTCCATAGCAGGTCTCTTGCACACCTGTAAAACACCTCTGCTGCCCCTCTTCTCATAGAATTTTCCTTGCTAACACCCCTCCAAGATACTTTGTACTCTTTACTACTTTCAAAACAACTCCATCCAGTTTTATATATTTTCTAGGCCTTATACTCTTCCTTGTCACGATTTGCCATGATAAATTTAGGAGGTTCCCAGAATACGAGCCTAAAGCCTAAAATGGAGTTTTGGGTAAACGACGTTTGAATATTTCATTTTAGTGTAATAGCTTTAAATTACAATCAATACTTATATGATTGATCAATTTGGGATACTTGTTCTTCTATAATATTGGTCACATTGAATATAATTGAAACCTTAGTACCAAAATAAGCAAATATTATAGTTAATTTAAGCCCTGCACAGGCCCTTTTTATATAAATTGGATTAAAAGTGATGTTACACAGAACACAGTGTGTTTTATGCATTGTAACATTAGAACATATTATAACAAGCAGTTAATTACATAGGATTTTGTAATAAAAAGAAAAAAATAGTTTGAATACAAATGATGGGTTTATAATATTGTTTAAAAGTAAACATAAAGTCAAATGTGATTTAAGTATTGTTGGCATTGAATTATTGCTCCTAGCTTTTTTTAAGCATATTCTCAATCCAGGCACAACTTTCTTCAATCATTTATTTGAACAATTCCCTGACATCCCTTTCCTCAACTGGTTTTAAAGGAGCAGACTCCACAGTTGCAAGTTGAATATTTCTTAACTCCTTGACACTATATTGATAATTCCAAACACGAAAGGGTGTGTAGATGCCAAAGTATGTTGGCGAGCACAGCATAGTCCCATCTGTTATATACTTCTGCATACAGTATTTCTATATTTTAAAGACACTCCCTTTTGTTATTGGTTTAGGAAATTCATACGTACTAAGACCTTCTTTAAAATCTTGAATGATATTTCCGTCCATAACTACATCGGAAAGAGATGGATTTGTTCTGCATGTTACCATGGCAGATAAATGTGGTAATGCAGTTGTAATGTTCTGTATTTTTAAATTTTGTTTTAATTAAACCAAAATTTCGGTCGCATTGGCAAAATGAATGACGAGTATTAAAGATATAAATAACACCAACATGAAATATTTTAGCAACCCATGAACAAAATGATACAACAGAGTTTTTGTTTTGCCCTTCGCAAGCGTCTGATAGCAAAACAACATATTTCACATTAGGAAATTGTGATAAGTTCTTCTTCAAGGTATTATAAAGAAAAGAAGTTACAGAATTTGAATCTTTCTTGGCCTGCACCTCCATAAAACAATATACATGTGATGAATCATCATTGTGGATGTGCACGTTAAATGCATACAACCATAAGAGGCGTTTATAAAACTGACTAGTTATATTTATTATAGGCACAGAGTGGTTTTGAAAGTAATCAAATTCCATTACCAGGTAAGTAGGATGTCTTTGCTTTAAGAATGAAATCCTGTTTTAGTTTTAAATATCTTGAAGCCTTTGTCTTATGGAGTAAGTAGCCAGTTTGGTATGGATCATTGGGATCAACTTTTATGTTTTTGCTCACTGGTCGTATAAAAAATTACACACGTCAGACTTGGGTTGCTTGAAACTATATTCATCGAGTTTCTTAAACTGTTTGAAATATGTTGCATATCTAATTTTAAAATGTTCACCAGTCTTTTCATAAAAGTATTCTGAAAAGAGATCAAACAGGGTTTTAAATGACAAATTTGGATTTTCAGAGTAACCGAGATTGCTTTTGCCAGCTAAATAATGACTATTTTGATTGAGGATGGAACTTAAATGCTCTTTTAGCATTTGCCATATATTTGACAAAATTTTGTGTGTACTATTATCTTGTGAGCCCCTATTTTTCTCAAATATGTTGTTCTCAATGATTTTTCCTTAAATGATTCTAATTTACATGACAGATACTTGGTTAAGTTTTAACAAAAATGATCTGCATACTTTAATCTTATTTCCATCAATAAATAAGAAGTATTCCTAAGTTTTGTCATGACAAACCTTAGGAAATTCAGTCTTATTGCAGTTGGGTGGCCTTGGTTTTTTATACACCTAACAAGATTTAAATGCATCTTGTAAATCTTTCCCTTGGTAGTTGTAAAATGTATCATAATGTTCTTTTTGTTGGTTAGTAGTTATATTTAAATAAAATTTCTCTTTATAACAAAACTCCACCAGTGAAAATGTTTTTGCTAAAATCTCAGGTCCAAATGTAGACAAATGGCTATTACCACATTGCCGCACTCTCTTAAGAGCATACATTACATACCCATCAAATCTGTGATAGTCTGCTCAAAATCGCAAATTTACACAAACACTATTACATTTGGATCATTTCTGATTAAACTTTAATAGAGATAAAGAGTTAATAGATGTTTCTAATAAAGAACATTGTTGAAATATTTAATATTTGGATAAAAATTGCATTGAAAAGGCCGTTTTCGACCATTTTAGAATAACTTGACAGATAAGCACTGTGCACAAATTTTTATTCTGTCTTAATAGAGCTATTAACAAAAAACACCATTGATTAAGCACCTTTGTATGTACCCAGTGAAAGTTGGAGTTTGGTGTGCAATATCCGAAGAGAGAATAGTCCAATTTTTGTCGATGGAACTGATAGCACCGCACAGTACACACGCATGTTCATAAAATTAATTAAGCAAGTGGATGAGATTGAGCTGTATCAGGGGTACTTTCAACAGGCCGGTGCCACTTGTCACTCATGCCATGAGTCCATGGCACTGATCTAAAGTTTCTTTGATGACTGGATCATCTCCAGGAACTTTTGGCCACCAAGCTCACCGGATTTGCCCTCACCAGACTTTTTTCTGTAGGGGTTATCTGAAGGAAGGAGTACACGCTACATGCTCTTGGACATTGAATGTTACAAAGGAGAACATTACATGCAAAATCAACGATATTGACAACACAGTGCTCCAACGAACGGCCCGGAACATGAAACATATTCAGTTGTGCCTTGAGGTGGAGGGAGGACATTTTCAGCATTTAAGGTAAAGTAATCTCCCAGAGATATTAAACACTTAAGATGCAATACATTGTTACTTGCACCATTCGTGTTAAAATAAATACTGGTACACAATAAAATGCATTGGTTTTATATGACTCGCCCTGCATTATGGTAGTAGTAGTGATTATTTTGAAATGTACTTATAGTTGGTGAATCCCTGAAATATTATTTATTTTAATGTAATCTAATAAATTAAATAAATATATCCTTAGAATTGCAGCATGCCAGACAAGACCAAATCTTGGTTTAATAATGTGGTAGACTCATATTATCCAGCATGTCACTATGTACACAACAATGTGGTCAAAGAAGTAGGTATCATTTGAGCCATTGTGCAAAAATCAAGCGAATGATGTAATTACTTTTTTGTTACGATCTAAGAAAATATAGATTTCAAAACTCACTCCCTAAAGTAAAACATAATTTAAAAGTTCTGACTTATTGTTTATGTTAAAATGGTTTTAATATTAATAAACCAGTTATAAGGATAATTATTGAAGTGCTGATACATAAAAAGTTTCATTACATTGTTTATAAAAGAATATATTTTTCAAATAAATCTACAATTTATTTTTAACAACATACAATAATGTTATCACCAATTCATTAAGTAATTTTAATACCTCTAGTAACAGTGTAGAAAAATTTTAACACTTCAAATAGAAACTTAACACACAGTGCAAAAATAACCCCTTGACATAGATAAAACAAAAGAGATTAGACCAGATATAAATAATATTATTTGTTGATTAAAAATTATAAAAATATATACTGTACAGGAACAAAAAATTGGCAACTTTTCAGTCTAGGCCCCACTGTTTGTAACTAACACTGTATAACATAGAAAATTTCAAATACACAGATCAATAGCACAACTTAAAATCAATTTTTTTTAAAACAACTCAGAGTTTTAAGTCTTTGACAGCCATAGTGTACAAAATAGATGCCAACTCTCTCAAATTTTTGTAAACAAATAAAAATATATAACTACTTCTACAATTTAATGGGATTTCTGATTATTTCACAATATTTGCTAAGAACTAAACATCAATGTTAATAAATGTAGATTGTGTGAGGCTGCAGCAGCACAATCTGTACATCATCCATGATAATGTGGGTTGTGTTAATAAAGAAATTAACTGTTTGTTTGTGTTGTGTTTTTTGATAATTTTTTGTACAAAGGGTAAAATTAGATCTTAAAATAAGAACACCCATGTTTGTACTTTAGTAGAAAACATGAAATTTAACAGAGTTAATACCATTTTTTGTAGATAACTGTATTATTTATTTTTTTCTTCAAGTGTTGGCAGTTATGTATTAAAGATTAATTAAGTATTTATAAAGGTTTTTACACAAAAGTTAATAAAAACACTTTTTCGACACGGCAATTTGATGAGCATGTGCCCAAAGTCATTGACGCATATTTAAATTAAATTTATACTTTAGTAAAATTTACTAAAATTTACTGTAATGTAATTGGTATTTAAAACAAAATTAATTGATTAATTTAAATTAGTTGAGAAATAACACCTGGGCACAATGACTGAACTCGGAACATTTGGCTTAGATGGATTCCTGGGTCCAGATGTAATTTTTAAACTAATTTAATTTAAATTATTTAATGTCTCCTCACAAACTTTCCCATAATTACAATGATTTACACCTTGTGTGTTGATATTCATTAGAATTAATTAATTTTGATGGGGAAATGTGTGTGTTTGTTATGCAAACCACTGTTTCTGGTTCGATAAGACATGTCCACTCCAGATTATAGGACTACTATTTAAAGCTTACAGTTAAATGGGTTGGATTCACAAATCTTTCAGTATTTATATTGGTTTGCTTTTTTTTGTAAAGACTTCCTATTTTTTCCAAACAAAACATACATGATAATTATGTTTAACTATACCTTTTCCAAACAAAAACGTTGCTTTGGTATATTTTGAACAGTGGGTGGAGCACACTTGAGACTAAAAGTCATTCACGGGCTAAGTTTACCTGGAAGACAGCTTGAAATGTTACTAGAAGTAATCCCTAATATATCACTACGCCAACAGCTGACATATATCACTTTGGATGACTAATGAAAACAGATGGTAATATATTAATGTGATAGTTAACCACAGTCATTTATTTATAGTTTTATTCCACTTAAAAAATATTCACACCACTTTCACAAAAACTTCTAACAAACATAGCTTCAAAATGGTGACTGACGAATCTAAACCATATGATTGAACATAATGGTAAACAAGTTTTTTACAATGATACAGACACTGCAGTTGATGAAAATATTTTATTCAGTTAAATATTTCAAAATAAGATAAAATAATCATAAAATCATTTATTGTATGTAAAAAAATGCAAAAAATTTCTCTTTTCCAAGTAAATACAATGCCTGTATTAAACGGTATTGATGTGTGCACTATATTAAACATAATCAATAACGTTCCAAAATGAAAAATAAGTAGTTTTAATTATGTTTAAAATATGGTTTCGAGTTGGGTAAAAAGAAATTATTTAAAAAAATTAAATAGTATGAGAAAACTTAAGTTTACGTTATTTTAAATGTAATATATAACAGGTAATTAATTTTACAAGTGTTGGCAACCCAAAACCTAAACATATGATTTTCGAACTGTCATCCAGGTAAAAACCTATCGTGAACGGAATATACCTGATAACATACTTCATTGTGAAAGAAATACCTACATTTTAAAGGTATTCTTAAAAACAATGTAACCCTACTAAATTAATAAAACCAGTATTAACAACTTTATTTAAATATATGTTGAAAAATGACTCCTGAACATTGAAATTAAACTCAGGATCTTGGGCCTGGTGCACCAGTGCTCTTTCATAGGCTTGTCCTTTGTTTAGGGAAGGCATCACTCATTTTAAGACAAAGTTTGTGATGAATGTGTGATATTGTCAACTACTTAATATCAAATAGAAACAAACCAAAAGTTAATAATAGTTAGCTTTTTGTGCTGCCAAATTGTACACGTTTTAACTGTAAAGAAATTAAGTTTTTGAAACTATTAAGTAGCTGATGATCTTACACATTTATTAAAGACTCTGACTTAAAATAAAGTAATCGGACAAACCTGGAAAGCTCAGTGGGAGAGCTTCAGTGTGCTAAGTTCCTGGGTTCAATTACTGTATCCAGGTGCAATTTCTCAATACATATACAAACTGTTTTCAACAAGTCAACTTAGTCATTGTAGTACATAGTTGTACTTCAAAAAAACAAGTTTTGATCTGGAAAATGTTGTTGGATTTGAATTTCAGCAGAAGTGAAGTTTCTTAAACTCCACATAGTTCAAAAGTACAGTCAAAAGCGGTTGAGTTTTGGATGAATGAGTTTAACTCTAAATCTAGTTGTGGTAACTCTTAGTATGTATTAGGAGGTTTAAAAATTAACACTAAGTGTTTAAGTGAATATTTGCTCTGCTTACATTCTTGTATTAAAATACATATTACCAATTAAAAATTATATTTTATTTATTGTAAATGAAATAGTTGGTGCAACAAAGTAGCTAGGAGAGCTACTACAATTTTTATTTATATAAGCAACACCAAATTTACTGTAAATCAAATAACCTTGATAATCTTTTGTATTGAAAGTACCTTCAACATAAATAATAGGTTTAGTAATTTAAATAAATATACCACGGGAATTTTACAGAAGATAGTTTCTTAAATAGTTTTTTTCACGGGCAATTAATAAAAAACTCTTACTTCTAAACTAATCACTAAGCCAGCGCAAGAAGACTACATTTTCTCATCAACAGGAATCAAACAAATATTTCTGAGAGGTTAGGCACCATTTTAAGCATAACTCATCAACAATCTCAAGTGTGGTCAAGGCTTAGCCTAATGTCAATATTACAAAAGCTTACATTCTTCCAAATATAACAAAATAAACTAAGGAAACAAATTGTTCCAAACCGTTAGATCCAATATTTATTGAAATAAGGATATTAGTCCAAGACCTACTTATTTACAAGAAAATTATGGATCTTAAAATTCACAGTGTAATTATATCACAGTAATTTTCATGGGAGAAGAGAGTTAAGCTACTGTGTGGTGTTATGGTTTGCCTTTTCACTGAGGCTCATTATCTATCTGGGTCATTCTCAAATTGAGAGACAATTCCTATATTTTGTTATTTTTAAAATGCGCAGCAATTTTTTTAAGCGGTAAAAAGTGTTTTTCACTTGATATAAGCATTAAATTTTATTACTATTGATAACAAATTAGCCCAAATAATTATTAAACATCATTTTCAAAGTTAGAGTGTATATTATTTGGTCAACTTGGGACAAATCAGGTAAATAGTATCAGTGGTGCAGGAACTATATACCAATGAATAGAAAGGGGTAAAAGTATCATTTTTACCCCCCTCCCCCACTAAAAAAATTATATAGTAAAACATTTAAATAATGTAAGGATCTTGTTGAAGCAAAATACAAAGTTCACACCAAATTAATATAGTAAAAATAAAATGTGCTTAGAGCACAAATTGAAGAGATTTTTAAAAGTTTGATAGTGATACTAGCTACATCAGCTAATGCAGAAAGAAGTTTTTTAATGCTTAAGCAAATAAAAAATTATCTTCACTACCATCCCACTCAACAGAACTCACCAATGAAGATATTATATTATTATTATTAGCACCGCGTCTTACTACCCGTTCGGGTTATACGCACTTACGCTAATGTGTAATGGTAGGGTGATTGTGAGATGAAATGGAGGACCTACAGTTTAACGTGGAATCCGAACCACGGTGGAGGCCTGGCATTCCCCACATTCACAAGATGTCTTGTCAGAGGTGAAGGAAGGGTTTGGTAATCAGATAAATTTTTGCCGGGACCGAGGATTGAACCCCGGCCGCCAGCATAGAAGTCTGACACCTTACCCCCTAGACCGCCAGGTCACCCAAGATCTTATAGAAATGGAGAAAGGCATAAAAGATGAAGAGGAAGAACCCTATGTTTTTGAGCCTATCAAACAACTTTCAACAAAAACAATTTTCTGATTTTGTAAGCAGATTGACAGGGCATTAGAATCAATGAAGAGAATGACCCTAACATGGCTAGAAGTGCCATAAGGAGAGATACTACAAATATAAGGAGAAGAAAATAAACCCCATTTCAGAATTGAGTTCTAAGGAGCAGAAAGAAAAAATAAACCCGTGGAAAAAAAGTATCACGGGC
The DNA here is from genome assembly GCA_902151425.1 of Timema shepardi. NCBI lineage: Eukaryota > Metazoa > Arthropoda > Insecta > Phasmatodea > Timematidae > Timema > Timema shepardi. The sequence continues at coordinate 9,465 of CABFVX010005515.1, read as the reverse complement.
TTATAGAAATAGGCAAAAAATGGCAAGAAATTCTACACAAAGCACGCCACCATCTTCTGACGATGAAGAATAATAATAATAATATTTAGCACCGCGTCTTACTACCCGTTCGGGTTATAAGCTTTAAGTACTAACTATGCTAATGGATTAGGAATTGGGAAGGTTGAATTAGAGGAAGTGAACCCGCATTTGCGTGGAGGGAGAGTGGAAAACCTTTTAGGAAAGAAAAAAACAGTTCACCCGACCGAGATTCGAACCTCGATCTCCCTGTCCTCAGCAGACGAGCTCAACACGACAAGCGCGTTAGCCAACTACGCCACCGAGGCGGGTGACGATGAAGAAGAAAATCCAATGAAAATTATAAGGACAAAGAAGCCTCAAGACAGAAAATAAAAGGATTGCTTGGGTCAAGAAAACAAAAAAAGACGAATCAGTTCTCCCCTTCTCCTGGCACTAAAAGTCAAACAATTAATTGGTATCCAGCGTATTTCCCCGATAGTAAAAAAAGGCTTTTGGTTGGTTATGATCTAGAAAAACAAATACAAAGCAAGCCAGTCAGCCCAATATGCGAAGAGCGCCAAATTATTCATAAAGCTATTGGTAGCAAAATGATCAAGAAATAAAGGCTTCTGAACCAGCTTAAAAAGTTACTTCCCTACAAATTGCAAAAAGTTGAAAACACTATGGATGACAGAACAATTGATTTGTTGTTCACAAGAAAACCTTATGTTTCACTTGAAATAAAAGAAGCTAAGACATTGAGAGAATTCTATGAAAATGACACAGTCTCAAAAATGTGTCCTGGTAAAAAGGATTTTGTAAGATTTGGAAGAATTAAAAAACAATGCAGACTACTGCTATACGCTTTGAAAAACCTTTATGACAGATATATAGTTGAATCTGAAATTCAACATTTATTAGAAGTAGGCCATTTTGGGTGACATGTGACATAGAAATATGTGCTTGCATTACGCATGAAAATTTTGAGTTTGAGGTTGTGGTACTGAAACAAAATAAAATAATTGAGGAAAACAACACCATAGGTGTCTTAAATAACTTTGTTTGCTCTATTGAAAATGAAAGGTGTATGATGAATATGTGTGAAATATGTGAATTTAGCAAAGTAGGCCTTACTGTTGTTAATGACGAAGAAGTAACATTTTTAAATGGAAAACATTGACTGAAGTAAAGGATATTAAAGGAAAAGAGAAGAAGATAAAAAAAAGTAGTAAAAAACATAAGAAAAATAACTCCAATCTAAACTTATTGACAATTTTAGAAAATCATTGGTTTCTTTTAAGAAACACGTTTTTTACATGCTGCATCAAGGAAGGGAATCAAAGGAAAAGAAGATAACCATGAGTGATGGTGAACTGATATTCCAAATAGATTTTTCTCAGAATTATGCTAGTGAAATACAAGCAACGCATTTTGATGTGTCTAAACGGAAAATTTCTTTGCACACTGGAGTAAAGGTATAGTTTTGATGGTGAAATAAAGGCAATATCGTTTTGAACCTGCTTTGATAATTTGGATCACCATGCCTACAGGGTATGGGAACATTTACAACTAATTTTGAAAGAGTCTGGAGAAAGTTACCCAACTGTAAACACTGTACACTTTATCAGTGACAGCCCATCATCACAATATAGGAATCGGGCGAACATTTATTTAATGGTAAACATGCTACCGAAATTTTTCCCTAATATGACACATTTTACATGAAACTTTTCAGAATATGGTCATGGGAAAGGACCAATGGACAAAGGTGGAAGGCCCTTAAAAAGATGTGCAGACCAATACATCCTTCACGGTCATATCATGTGTGCTCGTGATCTTACAGAAGCCTTTCAAGAATAGAGTAGTACTGTTGTGCAAGAATTATTGAGTTCTGAATTTGAAGAAGTGAAAAAATCACTTCCAGCAATCAAAAAGCTTCCATTCTGAAAAGGTATTATGCAAGTGAGACAATTAGCTTTTGAAAGTGGGAAGTTACATGCACGCAAGCTATTGTGTTTTGAGTGTACGCTCTCAATGGAATGCAAGCATTTTAATTTCAAAGAAGTAGGCTTGCAATATGACTTATTTGTTAAAAGTAGTGACTTCTACACTTCAAATAGAAAACGGCACAAACATATGTCTTAGTCATCCTTAGACGAATATGTTACAGTAAAGCCCAAGAAAAAAATTATATTAACGGCAAGTGATGTTTATACATCTTCAGATGAGTGCCAGCAGAATCCAGACAAAGATTCTGTAATATGTCAACCATTCAAATCGTCTGATATAGAACAAGGAACTTTTGTCACAGTGACATTCAATAACCAGTCTAAGAATATGAACGCCAGTAGTCGTAATTTTGTTGGTGTTGTGCAGTGTGTAGTGGATGTGAACAACAAAGTGAAAGCTATGTTCATGAAGAGACGCACAAAAGACAACACACTCTACTATGTTGATGAGAATGACACTCCATAATATGTTTATTGTGATCAAGTAGTTGAAGTTCTTTAAACTCCAAAAAATTATTCTTAAGGGAAATAGTATTTTTTTATAAATTCAAAAACTTTGTTGATTTGTGAATGTTTTGCCTATTTGCAATTTTAGATTTTAAAATGTATAACACTCATAGCACTTGACATGTTTTTTTCAATTACTAGGCCAATGGCCGTTTTTGTTTGTGTTATTAATATTTGGTATTATATTCTGAAAATTGAAAAATGACACCTGGACACGGGAATCGAACCCGGGACCTTAGGCTTAGTATGCCAATGCTCTAACCACTGTGCTATCCAGGAATCGTCCCGTGCCCAGGCTCATTCTTCACTCATATTTTTAAGGCAGAGTCTATGATAGACGTGCGGAAATTGTTGGCTACAAATATGAGTGAAGAATGACCCTGGGCATGGGACGATTCCTGGATAGCTCAGTTGTTAGAGTATTGGCATAACAAGCCAAAGGTCCTGAGTTCGATTCCCATGTCCAGGTGTCATTTTTCACTCATATTTGTTTAATATAACACTAAAGGAGTATGAATAAGAAAGGTAAACAAGAGGGAAAATGTACCCACATTTGTGTGGAGGGAAAGTGGGAACTATAATAGAAGAACCATCCTCAGATCAGGATTCTACCTCTGACCTGCCTGTCACCAGCAAACCGAACTTGAAAAGCTTTATGTTTATAGTGTGTGTGCCCACCAACGCGGGTTGTATTTTAAATGTGAACATTTTGACCCTTATAGGTAACATGTAGGCCTTGTATTTCTAATGTCCTTTCAATGCTCATTATATTACAAACTACATGCACACATTTGATTTAGTCCACTTAGAAGATGGCTTCCACTAAATGAAGTAATGGAATTACACTCAACACTATGTTGATATGGAATTTTAGGCCTCATCAGTGAAAATACAAAAGACCGCCACCATACCCCAACATGTATCACCTAAATCAGGTCACATTATTACAGACAATGTTTGCAAGCCCAATATTTATTATAAACCCTTTTAGTAACAGAATTTTTAGCTATCAGGCAGTTCCCTACTTTTATACATAATGTGTTCCTTAAAGTGTGGGAGCAAATAAAATGTACAAAATTCAAATGAAAAAGTTGCATAGTATTGTAAGAGGGATTATGTTTCCAAAAAGATGAAAACATGATATATAATATACATATAAAAAATTAACTTATTGTGTAAATGTTTAATTTTCAGGCAATGACATATTTCTAATATTTTGTAAAGCTTCTTTAATTTTATTTTTATATGTTTTTTAAAAAAAAATTGTTATCTTTATTTACAAATAAACAAAGTCTCTGACTTAAGACCAATGAAATTTCGATTGAGATTAAAAATTCAGTTTTTGGCATGATTAATGATTTAAATGTTTATCTCAATGTTATTAAGTGTAGAGAATTTGAATTTTTCAATTTTCCACTAATTTTTATAAAATAAAAAGGGCAAAATGCAATCAACCAATATAATAACTCGTGAAAAAGCACTGCATTACAGACAAAACTGGGGGATAGCGCCAATCACACAAAGGATTGTAACTGCCACCATTATAAGCTAGCATAGACTATGCCGGGCCGCGGCACAAAAATACAATGTGAGTGCAACCAGTTTCCCTATGCTAGTCCGCAATGCATTGGCAGAATTTTGTTCATGAGCTGTGAATGCTACAAAAATAAGTTTGTTGTGTGACCTGCATGCACATGTTTACTACTAGCTGATGCAAAAGTGTGTGTGCAGTTCCTCACGCTATCATCATTGCTAACAAAGCGTAACGGAACACAGCAGGTGCACAACAATATGCCTGCTGAGCAATTCATCCATGCAACCTGCCCCACTGCGGCCCAGAAAAGTGGCCAATGGTATGTATAAAATGTATGAAAATGCTTAGGGTGGGTTTTTGCGGCGCAATGCAACCCAGTGCACCCCAGTATGGTCCACGCTACCCTTAGTACCTCAAAATGTGAACAGGCACCACCATATGGTTGCTTAAAAACTGATTTCGTAAAATTATTATTATTATTAGCACCGCGTCTTACTACCCATTCGGGTTATACGCACTTACGCTAATGTGTAATGGTAGGGTTATTGTGAGATGAAATGGAGGACCTACAGTTTAACGTGGAATCCGAACCACGGTGGAAGCCTGGCATTCCCCACATTCACAAGATATATTGTCAGAGGTGAAGGAAGGGTTTGGTAATCAGATAAATCTATGCCGGAACCGAGATTTCGTAAAAAAGTCTGAATTTAGCATACTAAAGTTGGTTTAGAGATGCCAATTTACAATGTACAAAAGTGAGGGTTGTAAGAAAGTCTAGAACTGCCTGCAATGAAATTTATAAAAATTCAATTAAATGCATACCCCATAGCCACTTTGGTGATAGTTAAATATTGGTAATCTAATAAAATTCAACGTTAAGAGAGTTCTGTGAAGAAGGTGTGGTCCTTGTAGACTGCATTTTCTTCATTGTTCAACAGGTCTTCTGACTCTCTTATATCATCTTTAATAGCCGCTATCATTTCCTCTGAAAACAAAATTGATTTTTGGTATTTAAAGCGGAATTTCTAAACACAGGATTATATTCAATAAACACACATTTAAAGTTAACTTACCAAGAGAATTAAAGTTCAACTCTGGTCTTCTGTATCCCAAGATGCACACTTTAAGAATGGAGTCGTAAAAGTCCTCAGGAAATGTGTGTATGATGTGCGTTTCCTGAAAATTACAAAAATAAACTATGAGATCTAAATGCATAGTAATATCAGCATAGTAATAACCTTTTAGGAAATAATTTGTATGTTTTAACACTATTTTACTCGCAATGCATCCTACTCCCTGTTAAGGTTGTACGCCTAACACTACTTAGTAGCTCATATATATGTTTCCAAGTTAGGCCTACTTGGCTATAAACACTTGTCATGAGATATTTACTCGCATGAATAGGAACATGGGTTAAAGTACCAAGCTCGAATGGTCTGGTTTCACAGTTATGAGCAAGTTGAGGTTTGTATCTTGCCCTTGTATAGTGTGGGTAGTTTTACCTTAATGGTTTCCCACTCCCGCCAAACAAATCTGGATATATTGCCTCTAAAATTTTACCTCCCTTCTCTCAACCCCTTTAGTGTGCTGGTATTTAAATGTGTATAGCTCGACACTAGTGAAGACTCAGTACGAAACAAATTATCTGGTTGTACTGAGTAAACACCCCTTCCCCTCAAAATTGAAATACACTTTATCAAAAGTGACAGCTGCAGATCACATGACTCAATGTATATTAAAATTGTATATGTATATTTTTAACCGTCAAAAAAGTTACTACTTGCTTTAGTGGCTGTGTGGTCTGAGGTGTTAGTCTCAAAATAAACTAGAATGTTGATGACAGGGAGATTAGGGTTTGAATCCTGGTCGGGTGACAGGTGTATTAGGTATTTCCCCCTAAATGGTTTTCCACTATCCCTCCAGACAAATGTGGGTACACTTCCTCTAAATTCAAACTTTCTCATCCCTACCTCGTTAGCATAATTAGTACATATGTTATAACCTGAACAGGTAGTAGGCCTACCTAAGACGTGGAACAAAAAAAAAATACTTTCCATCTAAATCAGACTGTAGTTTCCCAAAAGCATATAACTGACCATGGATTTTTTAATGTTTTTGTAGAAAGGGTTCCATCCAATACTCATCACCATCTTGTAAACTGGGCCATCATCAACTTGAGCCCAGCCATAGTACACACCTGTCTGGAAACCAGGAGGTAGAAGACTTACAACTTGGTCATCAAAATTGGCTGAAACAAGTCATGACAGAAATAAGAAAATTGCTGCTGGCAAATTAAGTTAAGAGCAGGGATAATATGTGGATGTATAAATTTATATACGTGTAAGTATACATAACAAGATATACAAAATTACATTTTAAGAAATTTTATTATTGGCGAGTTTCGAAGCCAAGTCAAAGTTTTGAAGCTTCACACACCCTTATTAATTATTATAAGAGGTTAAATACTACTCGATTTTTAAGGTATTTGGGTTTTTAAGAAATTAATTTAACTCAGTAAACTAGTAGATAATTATTTTACTAGAAAAAATACTGCTATTGGCACTAGACTGACTTCTTGGCTAAGTGATTAGAGTTTCTGACCACAAGACTATGGAATGCCGGTTTGATTATGGATGGTGATGACAAAGATAATCAGTATTTAGATAATTATTATGTGTTGATTCTGATGATACAATTTTTTTTTCACTACTACATCTTACTACATTTTTGGGTCACTAACATATGAACCACTTGGAAAAAAAGGTAAATAAAATACCTTTCAAAACATCAGTGAACTTCAATCAGTACTAGTCTAGTTTTTCAGTTAAAATGGGAAGATCAGAGTACCTACAAATCAAGTTGTTCTGAAGGTTCTCCCCTCCCACCCCCACCCCCAAATGGTTTACAGCTCTTCCTAAATACAAATGCAGGCACATTACCTCTAAAATTATATGTTAATCACCTATATGTGTAATTATTTGCAGAAATCCCAGAAGAGTGTAAGGAATGTTTTAACTAATATCATAAAATGCCTTATGCATTTTATAATGGCTAAAAAAAGTGTGTATAAAAATTTGGACTTGAGTGATACAAACATGTTTCTATTTTTATAGTACTGCAAATTCCTAGATTTAAAAAACATTAGTAATAGAGGCCCAGGCTAAAGATTTCCCCATGACAAATATTTCATGGCATTAAAAGCTTTTTTTATCTAATCTATGTGTGTCAACAAAAAGAGATGATAATCCTGTCTTCTTAAATCATAAGCCAGATGATTAGAGATTGGATTAATCAAAGAGTTTTATTGGAAAAGAAAGTTACAAGGCATCATTTTTAAGAGGTGACCTACCATCACTCAGATTCTCCAAAGAATGTGTGTTTAAATCTTGCTAAATAACTCTTAAGTTTAAATTTATCTTGTAGGATACAAACAATTTCCGGCCAACTATGATAGGCCTATTCTTCATTTTATTAGTTAGATTCCAGTCGACATGTAAACAAAAATTTTGGCCATCAGTATTTAACATTCTTACCTCATTTAAATCACATTTTTATAGACATTATAAATATTTGTAATTTTTTAAAAATATATTTCTGAAGTAGACAAATTGTGTTCATACAAGGATCACGATCACTTAACGTAAAGTAACATTATTTGTGATCAGGATTAATATAACATAACATAACAATTCAAGAAAACTGGAATTCAAGCAGCTAAAGCTGATTAGGCTATCTACATACTTGTAAGAAATTTACTGGATTTACAAAATAAAATGTATCTTAAGAAGAGGTTACAAAATGTTAATGATCACAAGACGCAGACAAAGTATATATAAAAAAAAACTAATAAGTAATTTGCACACCAAATATTAAAATAACATACAAAATAGTTATATTGATGTACGGTAGCTCACAACATGATTGGCTGGTAGAAACTCGTGGTACACATCACTTAATCTAATACAAGGTTAAAGTTCTCCCCTGGACAACACTTAGGTTAGGCCTAAGTTTTTATTTATTTTAGACTGTGTTTAACATGCACTTTCTAAACCAATTGATTATATCAGCACAAAATAATTGTTATGAGCGAGAGCGAAAGGGCCTACCAAATTGACCAGAAAAGGAGTTTTTATATACCTTTCATAGTGCCACAATCAACAAAAGACAGATTACTTTACTTTCCCTCTAAAGGATGTTGTGCTACAGATTTGTATTAATCAAGAAAAATCAGTTGATCCTGGCTGGATTTGAGCCCACTATCATTTAGTCCTGAGGCAAGCACTTTGACGGGTCCCAAGATCGCCGAGGTTGGCCTTAGGTTAAATAAATATCATATTAATGTTAAGTGCATCATGATGGCCTCCACTTAAAAAAAACAAAGAGAGCCGTTGTATTACAGAATTATATGTGACCGTTAAGTTGATCATTGTCACGGTATAATTCCTATATTTATTAACTAGGTAACATATTAATATTACTCTTTGTACTGGGTTACACTGATCATGGATGATTTTCTAGACTATCAGTTGAAAAAAATTCATTTTTAATGGAAAGGGTTATCAAAATTAAACTTTTATAATATTTGGACGCTGACTTGACAGAAAGCCGGCCTACTCAAAGTCTGATTTTTTCTTCAAAATAACAGCTAATCCCTCCTTTTGTTTACAGGATAAGTAAGCATAAAAATATACTATGATAAAATTTAGAAACAATTTCAGTTCAATGCTAATTTTTATAACATAGGCCTAGTCCTGATAGTGCATAACTTAGCCTATCTTAAAATAATAGCTTAACCTTAAAATCATAACGTAAAGGAAACTATGTAGACACTTAGCCTATATCATCAGTCAAAAATTAGTGATAGGCCTAATACAATACTAATTCGTTTTATGAATGTCAAAACTAAACTAACCTGTAGGTATTCCAAGTTCTTTTGATCCTCTTCCAAATCCTTTGACTACTTTCCCAGAAGTAAAGTATGGTAATTCATTGTTAGCCATTGCTCAGTATTAAAACAAGTGGAGTTAAAGATTAAAAAGTACAATAAGAAAAGAGGACAAATATCTAAGAAATACATGAATGTTCATAATCTTTTTAAACTATCAAACACAAAAACAAGATAACGTCACATTTGCATGATTGATAAAGGCTTAGAAAAGGGATAAGTATAAAAACACCACTTTAATTCTGGCAAGTAGAACCACGTCACTAGCGCTCGTGCCGCGAACTAATAGATTCGACGTGGGACAGTACCAGAGTCAAAGATATACGTCGGTGCTCAACAGACAAAACGATAATACCTAAACAATTGCCAGTCAAACACAGCACCAACCATGGGGTTGGCACTGGTATAGGACAAGCTGATACCGTAAGTTAGTTTACCGCTCGTTCACCAGGAGTAGCTTGAAATGACGT
>CABFVX010005514.1:0-50113 GCA_902151425.1 Timema shepardi | reverse complement strand
ATAAATCTGTGCTGGGACCGAGGATTGAACCCCGGCCGCCAGCACAGAAGTCTGACACCTTACCCCTAGACCGCCAGGTCACCTGCTAAATTTATAAGATTTATAAAAATTGTTATTTATTGGGTCACACAGTTATAGGAAAAAAGAATAAGTAGGTAATGTAAATTGAAATTTAAACAAATAAATAAATAAATAATACGGTGCACCGCACATTCTTTCTTCCTCTCTTATCTTAAAATATAAATTTATTAAAAACTCATATTTGTGAAACAAACTAATATGGCTATACACTGTTGTAGAAACACTACACCAAAGATCATGACTGAAATAATATACACTGTTACTTACTCTATGCCACTAGGAAATAGGAACACTGTTAGAGATAAATTGAGAAAAGAGGAACATCTTTGTCCACCCAAAGAACGAAAGAATCAAATTCGTTTTCAGATCTGAATAAAAAAGTATATGTATTTGCTTATAGTGCAGAAACTGTTGGTTTTATAAAAAAATATTTTGAATAAAAGATTTATCTCTCTAATAGTACTAAAACTGTACACTGATAAGTTACAGTATTTCATATCTCAAATAGTTGTGGATAAATGATGCCAATTGGAAAATTTCCCCATGTAAAGTACTCTCAAAGTAATTTTCATAATAAAATGAGGATTGCCATCTTGTTTATGAGTGAATTTTGAGAACATCAATTTGTTTCTATCTTTTGTCCTTCATTAAGGTACATGCATACATACAGACAGCATTGAGCAAACCACATATTTGGTTTCAGCGGGTCATGAAACGTCAACATTTATCAAAATCTCAAGTTAAATGTTTTTGACGCTCACAATACTTTCTCTTCAAGCTTGTTTGATATGTACATTATTGATTTTTTTAAATATAATTAGAACAATTTTAACTTGATGTGTATTTTATTTTAATATAATGATTTTTAACCACACCAACTTATTGAATTTATTTTAAAGGTTTTTTTTATTGGAAAGTATTATTTCAGTTACTGAAAGAGAGATTTTTGTCCTGCCCAATGCAATGACAATGATTAGGCATGTATGGTGAATATATGGTAGGATATGCCAATGTTGTTACAACTTTGTTTTACTTACTGTTTTATATATTTTATATATTATAGTTGTCGAAATTATGAATAATCAAATCATCATCATTCGACTTTTCCGCCTCTGCCGGTCGTCTGGCACATCCTCTTCCATTTCTGTCAATCTCTCCAAACTTCTTCCTCAGCTACTCTTTTAGCCTCCAGTTCCTTCTGCGTTTTGTCCATCCATCTTGTCCGTGGTCTTCCAATAGGGCCCAATAGGTCTAACCCTCTCTGTGTTCTGTAAGGCTTTCTTAGGTATTCTGTCCTTCTCTATTCTCATCACACGACCTAACCACACAGTAACCTTTTTCTCTTCAGTATCTCTTCTCTTAATATAACTTTTAAAGCATCCCTGAGTATTTAATTCCTTATCCTGTCTCTTGTTACATTCCCAATGCCTCCCTGGAACATAATCTCTGCCGCCTGCAATCTACTTCAATTTCTCTTTGTCCATGTCTAGGTTTCAATGCTATAGTTCCATTTTTTTTCAATGATCTGTCTCAATACAAAGATCGAATCAACTGATCTTCCTTACAGGAATCCACACTGTTCTTCCCTTGCTGTTTCATCTATTGATCATTTAACTTTTTGTAGAAGTAATTTTTCATATTTTCAAGCAGTGGCACAGCAATGTAGTCCCCTGTAATATTCACATTTTGACTTATTCCCTTTTTTCATATATGCACACAATAACCCCTCTCCTCCTAGATTTACACTGGGTGTGACCTTCATGTGTGTTAATTTCGGATGTAGGCATTTGGGTACCATTATGTAGTCTATAAGACTTCTATGGTGTCCATTCTAGTCATAACTGGTGAACTTGTGACTTCTCTTTTTCTATGCCAGGTGTTACCTATGACCAGTTTGTTCCTCTGCACAGGTCCAACATGTCTTCTCCTTTCTTATTTCTTGCTCCTACTCCATGACTTCCCATGATCTCTTCATACCCTTTCCTATCTTTTCCAATCTGAGCGTTTAGGTCCCCAATTAGAATGTTTTTTTAGCCCTTAATTTCTATCCCTAGATCCGGCATGAATTCCTCTTTTTCTTTGTCAGTGCAACCAAACTAGGGGCATACACCTAAATGGAGTCTGTTACCTACCCATCAAAACTATTGACAGTTTTATGATTCTTCCATTTATATCTGGCATCAATTAATGACCATTCCTGCCAGCCTCTCCTCTAACACCACTGCCACTCCATTATGCCCCTTGTCCAGATCTCCAGAGCACCATAATTTGTATCTCTGACCTATTACCTTATTTCCATTTCATTTGTTTCACATAGTCAAAGTATGTTTATTTTCCTCTCCCTGATTACTACTGCAATTTCTTGTTCTTTTCCCTTTAGTGATACTATGTTATTATTAGCACTGTGTCTTACTAACCATTCGAGTTATACGCACTTACGCTAGTGTGTAATGGTAGGATGATTGTGTGGATTGATGGACTAGAGGACCTAAAGTTTAACGTGGAATCCGAACCACAGTGGAGGCCTGGCATTCCCCACATTCACAAGTTGTGATTAATACATGTCTTGTCAGAGGTGAAGGAAGGGTTTGGCAATCAGATAAATCTGTGCCGGGACCGAGGATTGAACCTCGGACCCCCAGCACAGAAGTCTGACACCTTACCCATAGACCACCAGGTCACCCGCTAACCTTTAAGAAAATAATTAAATCTATACACATTTTGAAAATAGTTTGTTGCTAAGAAATAAAAAAGTACATAAAATACAAATAAAAATATTAATCGATTGCTATTAGTTTAAAGAAAAGATAGAATTAAAATGGAGGACTACAAACACAATGATAATTAAATAGGCTCAACAAATTAGTATGTTGGTTTAATATTTCATTTTAAATTCATTCAAGTAAGCTTTTTGTGAATGTTATGAGAATATTTTTATTATTTTTAATCTTTAATACAACTTTAACGATAATGAGGATGTGTATTTTAATAGGAAAGGGGGGGGATTATATATATTTACATGACACATTCACCTATTTATTAACTTTAAGTCCAGTAATGTCAACAACAACAAAATACATAAGACAGGTGATAAATGATTTGTGGACTTGCTCAGACAAAAAAAATGTGATTACAATATTTGGCTTCACAAACAACATTTACTTTTTACTACAATAATTATCTCAGGGTATAATTAAAGAAAACACCATAATATTACAACAACAAAAAATTGAGCACAAGACTCTCTCAGGACCTCTGGGTCATGTTGGAAAAAATATACTGTTTAAGTGGACTTATTGAATGAGCAACTATTAAATAAACAATAGGAAATCCTTAAATATATACACTGTATACCTTTATAGGCAATTTACTCAATGAGGTTGGTTGTTGGACACTAAAACAATTAATACTAAATAAGGTCCTTGCATTCGCCGAAGTCGTTACTTAGGCCAAAAAAAAAAAAAATTCTTTCTAGAGTCAATGTTGAAACCGAAGAAATACATCTACAAGAAAAATTCTAATGTCAGTGAATTAAACTAAAATTAATATTAACCTTTGAACTTGGAGCAATAAATGTTAAACATTGAATGAAGTCTGGTCAAAATGGTAGTATAAAATGGATGAATCACAAAGTTTGGTTGATATCACCTCATTAATGGCGTCTCGCATGTAGTCTTCAGCGTTGAGGATGTTAAGATGTTAGTGGTTCAGACAGTCTCACTTAAAGTCCTAGTCTTGTTCTGGAAGTTATTGAAGTTGTCCCCAGACATTGTACTATCTTTTACTGGCATAATTGTGGTGTAATCGGCACTAATAAAACCCTGCCATTATCACAAGACTTTCTTCCCAAACTGTTTACTTTTTCTTCCGTCCGCGTTTCTTTTCTTTTCCAGCAATGCCCAGCCTCGCTCCTTCCTGCGTCTCTCCCCTCACCCACTGCTGGAGTCAATTTCTTTCCTCCTTGTATAGTGTGGCCATTATGAGTCTCTTAGAAGACGACAGTAAAATTATAAATAATCAGGATGGTTTTTAAAGCTGGGATGGAATATCCGGACAAAAACTCGAGTAAAACAATTAATTTCTTGATCAGATAAATGTATTGGCATCATTATTATTATTAGGTGTTTCCTTCGACGCTATGCAATGTCTATTCAAATAATAAGTTTTAAATAAATAATCACTTAAGAATAAATTAAAGTTAAATAAAATATAAATTGACAGAATTAAAATTCTTACAGTTAATACTTTTTAAATGATTGCAAATGGTCACTTAGCAGGATTATTCCATGCAGATGATGTGAATCAAAATACATATAAGGGCATTGTAAATCAAAATTATTAATGGTTAATTCTATTAGAATACAAACCATATACCAATTTAGGAAACGCTAAGATCACCAAATAGACTGCACACGCCCGGATATTGCCACTATTAAACGCAACCAGCGGTACTTATTAAATGTGTCTGTTTATTTGATGCACAGTCTAAGAGTACCAAGTCTATGGTATCAATACAAAATAAACAATCCAAATGGTGGTTAACTATCTGAAATATTGTGATAATTTATTGACAAACACTATTTTTATGGCAATTGTTTCATATTTTGATCGCTAACATATACTAAATAGATTATATCTGGCAGAAATGATGATGCACATACTAGTGTTTACATTTTTTTCACATCTTTCTACCCGTTCAAATTATATGCTTGTGTACTAATTATGCCAATGGTTTTAGAGATTAGGAAAATTGCATTTAGAGTAAGTGTACCCACATTTGCATGGAGAGAGAGTGGAAACAATCTTGGTAAAATCACCCTCGGTACACCTGGCTGATATTCAAAACTCGAGATCCCCATCATCGAGAATTTAGTCAGCTTTGAAAGTAGCATGTTAGACCATGCGGCCACTGAAGTGGGTAGTTCTGTGAAAACCGGACCTCTTTAGATCTCAACAGAAAGGAGATAGCTCGAGTAAGATTCAAGATGGCAGCTGGTTTTTAAGTTCCCCCAACCAAAATTTTTTGGACTGGAAGAAATCTTGTTATTGGGTGACTAGTGATCATATATTCAAAAATTATGTGTTTTATTATTTTCCCTCTACCTATTCCTAAAGTGTCTCTTGACTATAACACTGTTGGTAAGTAATTAATATATATACCCAAAAAAAAGTTTGCAATAATGCCATAGTTGTCAAACTGGAACTAAAAAGTCCACTAGCAAAATACAAATATTTTACAGAGCCTATTGGATCTCTTCTTCAGAAATGTATTTTTTTTTTACATCCATTACTGTTTCAGCCTGTGATAGTTTTTTATTCAAGTCATATATTTTTCCATTACCGGCTTACTAGGCCTGTCAAAGCTTCATATGCCTTATAAACTAAATTAAAACTAGAACAGGCACATCCAGTCCCCGGCCATTAATTCTTCACTGTGAAAGGATAAACCCAAATTTCACCGATGATAAATTTTTCGGCCATATCGGGAATCTAACTTGGGACCCATAGCTCAGTAGATAGACACTACTGACTGAGCTAAGGTGTCAGATTTATGTTATTCTGTGGATGTGAAATTTGTATGACAAATGTGCAAACCTTGTCTGTCTCTCATTGTATATAATACCAGACATTTTGTACCTTTCCCCACCAAGCATTTTGACAGATTATTTTCCCAACTTTAACTCTTTATGTGAAACCTGAAACTGTAGAGGAATAGTAGTAAACCAATACTCTTAAACAAGATAATCTGTGTGTGGCAGCTTGAAGAAATGGCACAAGTGGCTGAAAATGATATTATTAGCAATGAATTTGTAGTAGAGATCATTTTTTACATATTTTATTTACACAAAGAATAAGAGAGACGAAAAAATACAACTTTGGACATACATGATTTAACGATAAATATAAGAAGTAAATGCATCAATTAATCAGAAAAAAACCTCGGTAATAAGAATAAAATTGATTATTTTAGACATGTCAATATTTTGGTTAGCACCAGTTAAAATTAAATTACAAGAGATGAAATAAGCGCTAATGAGACTACACAGAGTAATATTACCTATATTGCTTTGCACATGCTAATATGATATATTGAAAACGGGTGCTTCAGTTGACTATGCAGACATTTTTCTTAACCTTACTTGTGCAAAAATAACATTCATACAAATACAATATTTATATAACCACAGTAATAGTACAAATCTAATAAATTATTGCTAGTCATACAATTATGTCACAACTACCACTTAAAACAGTTTTAGAGAAAACCTCACCAAGTATATAATTACATCACAACCCATTTGAGAAACATAATTGTTGAAAATAATGTGCTTTGTCTTGGTGGAAATATCCTACCAATAGTCCAGTCAACGAAGACCAAAAAAGGTCGAATAGAGGAAATAATTTGTGTAGTCACAAATTTTTGTACAGTGGTAAGGGGGAGTACCATGAACAACATACTAGAAATCCTGACCGGGTGGGGGGCGTTTAAAGGTCATTCTTCCACGTTATTCTCATATAAATCGAAAAATGTGGCCTCTAACGAAAAGGTGTTCATGTACAAAATTAAACTACATTCAATTCCTTACAAAAATGATCCTATTCATTTTTTCTCTAGGATGAATTGTTTATAATATGCAGGGGATGGAATATCCCGGATTATTAAAAATAGTGTTTTAATGGTATAGAATTAATGTTTAATGTTAAATGAAGTGGGTTCAGACCGAATATTAAATGTCTGTACAACAACAGGCCTACTGCTGCTTTGTGGGTGCAATATTTTAACATGGTTTCATTGATGAAGAAGTTCAAAGATTCTGGGAGCCGTGGTGATTGGAATGGCCACTCGGTTTGTGTTCAGAAAATTATACCATTATTACATGCAAGTGGTCATTTTCAATATGCAAAATGTGCCCATCTTTATGTTCAAGACATGCTATCATTGAAAACTAGCTACCCACATGTGTTCAATGATTTTGCAGATAAGGGTTATTTCACCATAAATCGAACTGCTTCATGTTGGGCAGGGATTTGGTCAGACATGACCATAGAGCAGAGCGCTCCATGAAAAGTTCAGGTGGCCTGACACGAGGAATAGGAATAACTGATTTTGTTCTAACGAAGTGGGTTGGTGGGTCCCCTGGAGCAACCGCCATCTGCTTGTCAATAGAGGAGTTTACTGGAGTGATTTTTCCAAGTGTTGATTTCCGGATATCATGGCAAAATAGGGATGGGCAAGACCGGGCAAAGATTCATGAATGGTTCAATGACCATCCTCCTTTTCCGAAAATAAACTCACTTATGTCTCTGTCAATAGGGATAATCGGAAACTCAAAAATAAATAGTCACCGAGCCCTATAAATTGGTACCACAACCATGCCAAGTTTTGTTGGTTGTAATTTTGATGACATAAAACAGCCTAAGAAGAATGTGGTGTTGTCATTGGCTAGTATGAGCAATGCCGTAAAAGTCAACGGTGAAACAGTGACTGTAGACCCTCTGACCATTTTCCGAAGAACTGCCATTGTAAAAAGGAGTGATGAAGATGTTGCACAGCTTATGGAATATAAATTATCTCCATTCCCGTTGGCTCTCTTTAATGAAGGTGTAATGAGGAAAGAAAATAAGTCTTCTCTCTACGATGTTTTTCCAGAGGATAATTATGAAACTCATGATCTACAAACGAGCACCAATGTATTAGATGGAGGCTTCCTCCTTCACCGCGTGAAATGGAAGATGGGTACCAGGATTTCTGTACTTTGCGATCAATACATAGCCTATGTACTCAAACATTATGGTCAAAACCCGCCTCGGTGGCGTAGTTAGCTAACGCGCTAGTCGTGCTGAGCTTGACTGCTGAGTACGGGGAGATAGTGGTTCGAATCTCGGTCGGGTGAACTGGGGGGGTGGGGGGGTGAGGTGTTCCTAAATGGTTTTCCACTCTCCCTCCACTGCAAATGCGGGTTCACTTCCTCTAGTTCAACCTTCCCAATTCCTAATCCATTAGCGTAATTAGTACTTAAAGCGTATAACCCAAACAGGTAGTAGGACACGGTGCTAAATAATAATAATAATAATAATAATAATAATAATAATAATGAGAAGGGGCCTCACAAAAACTTCAGTTGACATTAATTTTAATGAAAGCATGAATGTCACTGTTCAACAGGAGCATTTTCTCGTAAACGGGAATAACAAAACCAGTCTTATTCAACTCCTCTAGTGACAAAATGGCAGCGAGGGGAATAGAAACAGTAGTTGCTACAGGGGATGCTGATGACACTATAGTGAGATGTGGGTTAGAGAATGCTGCCCTACATCCCACCGTCACAATAATAGGGGAAGATGTCGACTTGACTGTTTTACTCATTGCTTTTGAACGACCCATATACTTCATGAAGCCGGGCAGGGGCAAGGTGGAATCAAAATTGTTTTCAACAAACAAACTAAAACAACTTCCTTTTGCTGAAACCATCCTCCTTCTCCATGCTTTTAGTGGGTGTAACACCACCTCCACCATTTAAAACAAGAGTAAAGGAGGAGTGGTTAAGATGTTCAGAAAGATTCCTAGGCAAATGAAGACGATATCAGACATTTTTACTAACCCAACACCAGCAGATAAGGTCGCACAGGCTGGTGAGAAGATGTTTTTAGAAATGTACTAAGCGAATTCAGATCAGCAAGACCTGAATCAATGCCGGTATGCTGCATTCCTAAACACATCAACAAAGCCAAAACCAGACCTTGCCTCACTGCCACCAACCACAGGAGCTGCGCAGCAACACTCTTTAAGAGTTTATTTACAGGTAAGTTATATTAATTTTATTAACTTACTGTTTTTATTTAATTATTTTTACAACACTATTTGTTGTTACTTACAGCGGTTTTGTTACTTACTTACAGATACAGCAATAGCTCAACAACACCCTACCCCCGACCAAGTGGGGATGGAACCGAGAGGAGGATGGATCGCTCACCCCTGTAACAAACAAAGACCCAGTAGCACCTGAAGTGATACTGAACAACATCTTTTGCCGATTTCCACTGGGTGTGAGAGACGATGTGGATGCCGAAAAGCTGGCATGCCATGCTCCATGGTGTGCGGGTGCCATGGTACATGTACAAATGGTGCGCCGTTACTCAATCTTCAAGATGATGATAATGATGATGATTCAATTGTTGATTTTTGAGAGTTACACATTCAAGATAAGAGGTTTGTTTTTAATAATCCGCGATTTTTCCATCCCCTGCCTATCATAAACAATTCATCCTAGAGAAAAAATTAATACGATCTTTTTTGTGGGGAATTTAATGTAGTTTAATTTTGTACATGAACACTTTTTCGTTAGAGGCCATGGTTTTCGAGTTATACGAAAATAACATGAAAGAGTGACTTCAAACGCTCCCCCATTTTTTGTATGTTGTTCATGGTACTCCCCCCTACCACTGTACAAAAATTTCCAACTACATGAATTATTTCCCCTATTTTTACTTTGTTGACTGGACTACAATACTTTAGCATGAAGACATTTGAATATGCTTTCAAACAACCCCCAAAAATTAGGGCTCAGTCATTTCACTACCCACAAAGGTGATAATACAAGTACATTGTTTTTTTTACTGGTTTTAAGTATGTTTTTATCATAATTACTTTATTTATTTTTCTTGCAGACCGCTACATTTACTGAATTTGGCCCGCAAGTCGAGAAAGGTTGCACCACACTTCACTAACTTCTAATGAATGCACAAATAGGTAGTACTTGGCTTAAAAACAAGCAAATACTTCGAGCATAGGTACATAGTTGTGATCCAATTCCTTGCACATTTCCCTTTATGAGTAGTAAACTTGTGATGTGGGCTGGCTTGAAGGTGAATTTTTGAAGGTTGCTTTAATGCGACCTTACTAAGGTATAGTATAATAACTATTATTATTATTATTATTATTATTATTACATGAAAAAATATATTTTGTTTGTTTACAGTATTTTAAATTTGGAATATTTTACTTGAAAATTGAGACTTTTTCACAGGATTTAGAGACTTTCAGCATTACTGAGTTGGCATTTGGCAACACTTAAGATGGTGCAAGCTAAGCAGTTTTGTTCAAGCATACAAACTTGTGTTTAGCTTTATTTGTAGTTTTTATATTTTTAGTTTGCGTGGGTCTTTTGTTTATTTTTCTTTCCTTTTGGTTTTTTTTATATTTAATATATTTTAAGTTCACGTGTGATTTGTGTTTACCATTCTTTGTTTTTATATCTAGTATATTTTTAGTTCCCATGCATCTTGTGTTTATTTGGTTAGTTATGGTTGCTTTTTATCTTTTTGCAATGGCATCTAAACGGCAATGTAATTTATCCAACACTTTAATTGCAAAGAAAAATAGACAATCAATTAGTCTTGCTGTTAAAATGGACGTAATACAGCAACTCGAATCCAGTCAGCGCGGTGTAGACATTGCTGCAGCTTTGGGCCTACCTGCAACTACTATTTGCACTATAGAGAGAAACTCCATAAAAATTAAGTGCAGCGTGGAAAACTTTTCAGGGCTCAGTGTGACAAAGGTCAGGCGTACAAGAAACAAACAAATTGAAAGGATGGAGAAAATGCTTTCATTGTGGAGTGAATATAAAAACCAATGTAGTGCCCCAGTTACTTTAGTCATTTTTCAAAGCAAAGATAAATCTTTATATCATGACGTGTTAAAGCCTAAGGATGGCAAAGGCTCTATATAAGAATCTTTCAGTGCCAGCCAAGGGTGGTTCGATGGTTTTAAGCACCGGTACAATTTTCATAATATTAAAGTGACTGGTGAAGATGCAAGTTCTGACATCATTTTGGCGGAAGCCTTTGTTGTCGAACTTCAAAACATCATTGAAGATGGCAGATACCCACCAAATCAAGTTTTTAATGTTGACGAGACCGAACTGTTTAGGAAACATATGCCTGCCAGAACTTACATTTCACAGGAAGAAAAGACAGCACCCGGTTTTAAAGCTGTGAAAGATCATGTCACGCTGTTGCTAGGTGGGAATGCATCTGGTGACTACAAGATGAAGCCACCCCTGATTGCTAGATCAGAGAATCCACGGGCTTTGAAAGGAAAGATGAAGGAGCACCTTCTTGTTATTTACAAAGCCAATAAAAAGGTGTGGATAAATGGTGCCATGTTCTGTGAGTGGTTGAAAGTCTATGCAATATCCACGTGGAAGAGGTACTGTGCGAAGGAGAATTTAGATTTCAGAATTCTCCTCCTAAGAGATAATTCTCCCTCACAGCCTAATGACATTCCTGACTTGGACAAGCATGTGAAGATTGTTTTCCTCCCTTCCAATACGATGGTTCTAATCCAACCAATGGACCAAGGTGTGATTGCCACTTTCAAGCGGTACTACTTGCGATGTACGTTTGAGCAACTTGTCACAGCTACAGATGGTGAAGACAAGACCAGCATCAAGGAGTACTGGCGGAGCTGCAATATCTTTTAACGCCATCAACAACATATCCATGGCTTGGCAAGAGGTTTCCCATACATGCCTCAATGCGGTGTGGTGAAATCTATGGCCTGAATGCGTCACAGATTTTAAAGGATTTGAAGAGATTGTGCCAAACGCAAACACAAACCTCCTCAACATTGTTCGTGAAGCAGGCTTCCAGAATTTGGAAATGGAGGATATAGAAGAGGTGGTGGACGCCGAGATTGTGGAACTCAGTAACGAGGAGCTACAAGAGCTGACCCAAAATCCAAGCTCTGAATCTAACAGCGAAGAGGACAAGCCTTCACGCACATTTACTACACAGAGCACGGCTACTGCATTTCACCGCATTCAAGGACTTCAGATGTTGGCCGATGAAGACCCTGAAGTAGAACGCAGCGCGAGAGTGCCAAGGACTGCCATGGAGGGCCTAACATGTTACCAGTAAATTTACAAAGAAAATAAATGTGCCGCTAAGCAACCAACTATCCGCGCATTCTTTCAACCAATGGCCACTGTGGTGACACATGAGGGGGATAAGATTATGAGTGGTGATCCAGTTCCATCCATGTCTTGAAATTAAATGTATTCCTGTCCTGAGCTGTTTCCGCGATATGATACTACATGTATTTGTAAATATTTTGGGGGGCCTTGGGACCTAACTCCTAGACTTAACATTGATTCTTATGGGAAAACATAACTTTTATAAAGTCGGTTTCTATAAAGTTGCGTTTCTGAGGAACATACACAACATTATAAGAGGATTTACTGTATAACTGTATAAAGTGCCTCTCATAAGTTAATATATTCTTCTTTAATAATCAAAGTTGACAGAAACTCACTTACTCTATGCCATTAGAAACTCGAAAATTCATTGCCGCACTTACAAAAGTATGTCGCCCATCCCTATCTCTTTCAAATCCATTCAAATGTTATCCTCCCCTCTGTGTCTAGGTCTACCCATGAAACTATAAATAAGGTTCATTAATAAGGGGGAGAAAATCAACACTATAACAGTTTCCAATAGCTACATACAGTTTCAAACATATTCTGCCACAAAAGAATGTTACAAAATATTTTAAATTTCAGTAGACCACATCCAATAAAATATCGTTTAGGACTAAACTATCCATTCACACACAATTTGTAAGATATCAAAATATTTGTAAAGAGTACAGGTTTCACAACAATAGTAATTAAGAGTTTAAGTAAATGACACAATATTATTTCAATAAAATATTTTTAGAAATAAATCAATCTCATAAGAGACCAGATTGGCATAATAAATATTGAAGAGACCTAACTTTATACAATAATCTACTGGATTTTAGCACACTCACCTACCACTTTACTATTAGAGCATTCATAATGTTGGTTATTAAAACAACTATAATTTATCTTACAATAGGTGTAAAGAATTCTGAAATGATTTTAGAATATTTTCAGCAAAATTCTACAGAAGTCTTTAAAATATTATAGTATTAATAAAATATCAAGTAATTAAATTATGCTTTCAAAAATATAAAAACTTTGAAAATAAGAAGACAAAGTCAAATTTTCCATATCTTCAAAAATTGTTTGTATTCATTTAGAATCCATTTAAAATCAAAGAATTGTATACCATATATCAAAATAAAATGGCATTTAGTACTGAAAATAAATAGAAGTCAGTATAAACATAAACAAATCAAGTGTGTAAGCTTTATGATCACAACCATAAGATTTAAAGAAAAATTGTCTGAAAAAACACACAAAAATAAAGGTTTGATAAACAATAATAATTTTACAAAGGTTAGATCAAGCTTTAAATTGAAAAAAAATCTACTAAACATAATTAACATCCTAAACATTGTATTCAGTTTAAGTTACCAAAAACAAAATAGCAAATTATTCATTTTATAAATAGTAAAGTAAATCTCTGTTTTTGTTAAAAAAATAATGCAATTATAAAATTGACATTAGGGTGACTTCAGTTTCCTGATTATTAAAATTACCTAATTATTACATTTTAAAATTAAACTCTCTGACATTTCCGTGTTTTTCCCTGAGTGTAGTCATCATGGGTGCTGTAAACGTTTGTAAACAAAGCCAATCAGAACCTGTTGACACGTGGAAGAACAAGACGAGCTCAAGCACGGAATAAAGAGATGACATTAGAGTCCACATTAAGGCAACCAGTAAAACAGTCACCCTTAACTAGAACGGATATTAAAATCTTTCACACACATTCTCAAAATAATTTAATAAAATGGTAATGTGTGAAAACAAAATCAATATTTTTACAGATAATAAGTTATTATAAAGTTTTGGTAAATGGCACTGATCATGTTGTTTGTGTGTGTGCTTGATCAAGGACATATTATATTTCCCGGGAAAAACTTCACAAGATATTTATAAAATAAAAAAATAAAAATGAATCAAGATTTAAAATATATCTCAAAACAGAATGCTATGATTTCCTTGTCACTGACACAACACTGTCCACACAAGGAGAAATCTCTCACTCCTAAGTCAAGAGGTCACGTTGCTATACCTATATTTACAAAGTATTTATATTTCAGTCTTGGGTGACAAACATTCTAACAAGCCTGCAACAGAAAATAAAAATAAAATCAGGATTAAAATGTTCCAATACAATTAAATTGACAATAAATTATTGGTACAAATTGTTGTAATTATGGATGAAATAAAAACAATATTGGTTTGAGGTAACACAAGAGAAAATGGTATTTATTTAGAGGTAATAACCATTGTTATCTCCACAAAAGGCAGTAGCACAAAAAACATGTTGGGCAGAAGAAGAAATGTTAATGCTGCCAGAAACCAAACATGTCATACTATATGCATGCACACAATGTTCACTATATATCCTACATGTGCAGTTAATGTATGTATCCATATAACCAGACACATTCATGCAAAACAGTCATTTGGCATGACAAACATATATACCATCACTCCTACTGTTTGAGTTCTTGTTTTGTTTTGTCATTCTCAAACTTAAAACACAATTTATGAAAACATTTTAAAAAATGTTTGAAAAATGCATAATCTGCATAATATGAAAACCTATTAATATAATGCAATCATACCATCATTGACATGCATTTAAAACTTCATTCATTCTTCTGAAAAACATACATTTATTAGCCTCGCATTCACTATAGTTATATCATTTTAGAAAAACACTTATTATTTCTATTCCAGCATCTTAGTACTTATTTCAGGTCACACATTGATTTCGTTAATTTGTACACAAAACGTTTCTTCTCATTTCCATCGTGTAGACCGTCTCTCGTCCAGGTCTCTGTATAGAAACACCGTTTTGACATTGAATTGAACGAGTTCCATATTCTGGTCTGCCACCAAGGCTAACAGAACTTGTAATATATTGTAGTTAGCCACTGGTGCAAAAGTTTCTTTATAGTCTCCTCTGACTCATAAAAATGCTCATGCACAATATCTTGCGGTGTACCTGGTTACTCTGCCAGATTGGTCATGTTGCAAATTAAAAACTCATTTAGAAATAAACTGTATTTTTATCAGTTGGTCTTTTCATAATGTCTCAGGTACCATTTGTTGCATGGGCTTTTTATTCCATCATCAATGGTTTTTGTCTACTTGCTCGGATGTGATACAGTGATGGCGTCCTGAAATGTGACCTTATAGGATGCTGGGGCACAAATGTGGTTTCTGTTTCTCAGATGCATGCCCCCAAAGGAAAGACAGCCCAGCTTGTTGTAACTCAGGTTGTTCTTGGAGTTGTTACCGATGTTTATCACCCACAAGATTCCGCTTGACTTATATTATGACTTCATTCTTTGCAGCAGGTACCTCTTGTTGGCTCATGTCAGTATTTGTGTTTCCTGCTTGTCAATATTTGTTTAGTTTGCTTAGTAACCCACCAACACAATTTTCTTTGATTTTAAATCTAGTTTTCTCTGAAAATGATTGTAAATGTGTATAATGCTGACAGACCCAAATATTCTAGTGTCCACTGTGGTTTCTTCTCGGTCTAATCTTCAAATGGTGTGATTTTTTGTTTGCTGTTGTCCTATTGAGAATATCATATTTTATAATATATACTGCAGTTTTAATTGCGTCTTCTCACAGTGATAAAAGTAGATTTTTAGCATGGAAAATTGTGTGTGCACCGTCGACCATATTTTTATTATATGCGGCAAATATGTTCTCCATTTGAAATTTCCATCTTTGGAAGTTTTTACTATTAAATTTTGAAACACTTTTCAAAAACTCGGCCGCAATTTTTTTTTAACACAGTTACAATAGGAAACCACATTTTCTTTAAACTTAAGTCTCAACGTTACAACATTGAAATGCTTCTCAAATCGATAATTATCTATTATTGCACTTTTTCCAGGATTGGGTGTTTGGGCTCATTACCTGTTGTAATCTAGTATTAAAGACAATAATGGTTTGAGGGAACACAAATGAAACACGAACTTATTTATAGGTAATTATAATCATTGTTATCACTACAAAAGTGAGTGTCACAAAGAACACATTGGGCGAAAGATGAAAAGGTACTGCCACTGGACTCAAAACATGCCAGACTAGATTCATGTGCACAACGCTCACCACATACTCTATACACACAGTTTGTACTAGTATGCACACACCCATCCATACAAAACATTTGGCGCGACAAACTTAAATACCATAAAAAATTAATGTTGTTTACAAAAATGAATTTAATTCTATGTTGAAAATGACATATGGACATAGTAATCAAGTCCGAAACTTTAGTTTAGTATGCTCAGCTGTTCATTAATTTTTGTGCTAACATTATCAGATGGGTCCCAAAAGTGTTTGTCAAGGGTTTTATTTTGTGTTCTATTTTGCATTGCATCTTGGTATGTATTCAGGTTATCATTATTTAACTTCACTGATGGAATAAGGCTAAATAAGGTGGAATTTTGAAGAAATCTATCTACAGTTGCATGGTAAAATCATTGTCACTACACTCAACAGAGATCCAAACCGTGTCCTCCCCCCACCGGTAAAACAGACTATATAGGTTGATATTTGGTCTGTGCGCCCATTAATGCAAGTTACAGGTTGTTTATTAACGGGCATGATTTGTCATTATTAATAAATATTTCTTGAAATAAATGTACTAAGCCAATACTGGCTGTGAGTGACTTGAATAATTAAAAATATAAATAGTCTATCAACACAACAAAAGAAAGTGAGATGACCTTGACCGCAAACGCTGTCTCGTAGCCGCCCTTAGACTGCATTTGGTTCTGTATGGCCCTCAAGTGGGAGTTTCCCAGGTCTACATCCCCAGAGCCAATGTGGCCTGTGTGTTGGAAGTTGGTGGGCTCCCCGATCATAGAACGGTCAATTCTCACCCTTGCGCTCCTTCTCTGCTGCTGCCTCTTCCTCTGCAACAACAGAACACCACTCTCATCATAACTTGAAACAACAACATTTCATGAGACGTGTTTTTATCAACTTTAGCTCATGAAAATTACTATAAAAATATATTTAAGTTCAATGCATAGTTTTTTTAACACAAATAAAACATAAATGTGAAACAATTTTTTTTTAAATTTTTGTGAAATTAATTTGTTTGCATTATTAATGCAAATTACTGTCTTATATAAATATAAATTAATAAAAATGTATGCATATTTTCCAGACACTAATCATTAATTATATTTTCCCATATTCCCGAGGTGAGTGGCAAACCAGACTAGATGAGTCTGACACCTTTGTCAACATTCTTATCAGTTTTGGTCAAAGACAAAGTTGATATTTAAATATTTATGTTGGTGAAGGATTTAATTTATGTTTTTCAACCCTTTTCAGTATGTGTTAAAGAAGTGAGTGGATCTACAAGTTGTATAAATAAACATGTCACAATTCACATTTAATCTAGAAGATATTTCCTGACATTTTAGTTGGTTAGAGCTGATAAGTATACTTGATGCATAGATAATTAAAGTTGTACCAACTTTATAAATTGTGAAGAAAGGCAAACTCAAGGAGAGCCATATCCCTCTAAGCTTGTGGTTCTTAATATTTTACTATTCATGGCCCCCTAAATATTCTAAAATATGTTCACGGGCTGCTAGTTTTTATTAACATATTAATCATTAAGATGTATTCTAAAATTGTGGATTTATTTACTGACTATAATAATAACAAAACAAAAGAAATTAATGTACCTAAATGTATTTAATGGGACCTCTGCTGTTGAAGACTTTTCACTAATTTGTATATTTTTGTTTCGGTTGTATTACTTAATGCCATTCACATGTAGGAGTCGATTCGGAGTCGAGTTCACTGCTTCATTTTAATATTTACCATTGCGGAAAATCCCTTTTCACATAAATGAGTAGAAACAAAGAGCATCAAATTTTGAATGGTGCTGGTAAACAGATTAGAATCATTTGTACTATCTGTGATCTCAATCATCTGTGCTTCCCCTCCATTAGCCTGGATAATCGAGAGTCTACTGAGCGTACATGCTTACGATCATTGAATTCTTTCTTTCAAAACGTAAAATTTAAGATCAATGGCTTTAGTAATAAGCAAATTACATTTTAAATTATTTTTTCGAGGTCCCCAAAAAAGACTTTGAATCGCTGCTCTAAAACACCAAAATCAATTTTATTAAAAGCTGTAACACAAGAATAAAAACAAGAATATAAAGCAATTAAGCTGTTTTGAATATAATGGATGGATTATAAGAGCAAGCTTGTGACTTGATAATCAAAAGGTGTGCCATTATAAAATCTTCAATTGGGTATATAGGACATACATATATAATATCATTTGCCCTCCCCACCTCTAAAGTAAATTATTTCTGGGTGCAACCATGCTTTGGTTGTGAACACAATGCATTTCAATATTTGTGAGCGATTCACTATTAGTTCAACATTATGCCTGAATACAAACTCAGACCTATTTGTGTTTAAGGGTAAAGATAAGAAAAATAAAAAAGTATGTTCAAACCATTTTTGGTACTTTATGGTTACTCGAGTTCTAATTCCTAACCTAAGTAATCTTAAGGCTTAAACAAGCCAAATTATAAAGTATAAGATCAGAAGCCGGAACTATAATATTCACTCTACAATACAATTACTATATATATATATTAGGTAGGCCTATATCATTAATATTATTTTATCAAGCTCACAACTTAATGCAATATTATTTTTTACACACATTCTGAAATTGTCTAACTCCATGAAGGGGTTAAACGTTTTAAGCAAAATGCAATGGGCTATCGGGTAATGCACTCTTTCAGTATGATCATTTTTTTAGCACCCCATTTTAATACCTTTTCGGGTTATATACATAATGTACTAATTACATTAATGTGTTAGGGATGAGGAAGGTGGAATTTAGGAGAAGTGTACCCACATTTAGATGAGGCGAGATTAGAAAACCACCCTTAGTTCACCCGACCAAAATTCTAACCCTGATCTCCCAGTGATCGGCAGACTAGTCTACTCCGAGAGTGATGCCTTATACCATGTGGCCACCTAAGCCAGTGTGATCATATTGAGACATAAAACATCACCTTACAACAGTACAGTTAAAAATTGTTAAGAAAAATTATTTTTCATTCGTTCTTTACATAATGTGATTGAATTCTCACGCATCCACATAACCATGACTCAACCCTGACTAAAAGGTGTGTTAAGAAAGTGAGGTTGTACAGGAAACTCACATGTTGACTAGTAATTGTTTATTAACGTTATAATTGCTTTTTTATTTACTTTCAGCATATATAGATTGGTCTGCAAGTAAAAGGTTGCACAACACTAGTAGATAACTAGTACTGCAATTAATATTATTGGCTATTTAAAGACATTTATAAAATTAAAATAAGTGCGATAAAAAAAATCAACAATTCCATTGTATAGTTTATTAAACATGAATCAAGTATAATTATTTGTTATCCGTTTAGGGTTTAGCCAAAGTTTCACCACACATTGTTACAGTAGCAATAGTACTGGTACCCAAAGCCAAGAGCGATGATTGTTTTACCTGATGTGCTGCTGGTTGGTTTATACAGCAGGAGAACCATTGCACCCAAATCTCACCCGCCATGTTGCCAGACTGGTACCCGGACATTTGAGAGATCCTGTAAAGACAGGTGAGAACACCTTAAACTGACAAATACACCTATACAACCACTGAATCACCATCACACATGCCATTGTCGGAGCTGCTATCATCTATAACATGTCACAAAACTGTATCCTCAATGTAATCAGAAACTTACATTAACATATTTAAAAAATAAAAATAATCAGGGCATTTAACTTTCTGAGCTGATTGACTAAATAACCACAAGATTAACTTAATTCTAGAACAAATAAAACACCCAGTTCTCAACAGCCGTAAGTTGATTTTTCACTTTGAAAGGGAATGCTCCAATTTCAACAAGAGAGTTTCAATAAAACCTTGCCAGATATAGATATAATATCTCAATGCAGACACAACATCATCGGAACCAAGGTATCGGACAAAGTGAAGTTTAATTATAAGGGCCAGTATTTGCCTAGGAAGAAGGTATAAAAAAAAAACCAACATACCAATTAAGAGTCAAGAACGCTACTATTTCGCTAATTTTTAAGGTGTCAGGTTGCTAAACCAAGATGGCAAACAATATATTGAGAAAACAAGACAACACAAGCTTAATAAATATCCATCAATCGGAGCAATGGGTTTTCAGATTAAATGACGGTCTTATCTAGTCTGGCTTCTCGGTGTTATAATTCCTAACAAGTGTACCGAGAGTTTTGTTCACTATACATTTATGGTTTTCCACCCTTTCTTAATGCAAAAACATATATATTTATTCTCAATTTTACCTTACTCATTTCTAATCCATCAACATTTTAAAAATGTATTGTACACTCACTAAACATAATAATAATGGTTATTTACATTTTATTTATTTATGGTATGACAGTCACCTTTCATCACATTTAAGGTGAATCATGCATGGGCCAAATTGAGTTCCAAATTAGAAAATATGATATACTTACCACTTTCAAGAAACCCTTCCCTTCCTAAAACATTGAAATAAACCTGCAGTGGCTCTCAAGACCTTACTTAGGAGTATGTATTTCCAGGGTCCAGACCTTAGTTACTAATCTGCTCAAAAACTGCCACTAAATTAAAAAATAGGTGCTCGAGTCCTTTTAACATACTATTATATAAGTAAAAAATAATCTTCTGTAAGGCAGAAAACGTCGGTCCGAAAGTGGTGTAAGGAAAGAGAGAGAGAGAAATTAATTGTTCAGACAAGGATAGCAGAGTTAGCATTCACTCTTTGATACTACAGGTCTGAGCTACAAGTTGTATTTGTAAAAACTAAACAAAAATATTGGGAGCTGCACGGGTTTAGAACCCAGATGTAAACACTTGACCTGTTCTTTCACTTATTGTTTTGAAAGCTATTAACATAAATATTAATAATATAGTTTTTATTAATAAGCCATAATTTACTCATCCAACAAATGAACTCATAAATGAAAATATAGCAACTAATTTATTTTACCACAAGTTTAATTGTGTAATTTAATATATAAAAGTAAAACTGACCTTGATAGTTATCTTTAGAATAACATACTTGTTACCCGTGTCATTATTATTATTATTAGCACCGCATCTTACTACCCATTTGGGTTGTACGCACTTACTAATGTGTAATGGTAGGGTGATTGTGAGATGAAATGGAGGACCTACCGTTTAACGTGGAATCCGAACCACGGTGAAGGCCTGGCATTCCACACATTCACAAGTTATGATTCATACACGTCTTGTCAGAGGTGAAGGAAGGGTTTGGCAATCAGATAAATCTGTGCCGGGACCGAGGATTGAACCCCAGACCCCCAGCACAGAGGTCTGACACCTTACCCGTAGACCGCAAGGTCACCAGTTACCTGTATCAATAACCATGTGGAATAAATGTCAAACTCACTTGGTCTGGTTTCATAGTGATGCAAAGGCTTGGGCGCGAATCCTGGCTGGGTGTTCTGTGGTTGATTTTAAGTTTGGTGCCTCTAAATGAGTGATTCTAAACCTTTCTAGCTAGGCTTGCAACACTCTTATGAAGGGGATTAGAATCTTGTGGCACCATTGCAAGAATTTTCATAAGATTTTTTTTTCTTCACACATTAAATTTTTCATCCAAAGTAGAAAACAGGCCTATCTGAGTAGTATATTAAGTAATTAACAATGTTTTAATCTGGTAATTCATTTAAAATTAAAATAAACATCTTACTCTCTTATTCAGTTTAAATTGAAATATATAAATAACAATACCAATGAATGAAACACATAAATACAGTTATATAGTAAAATAGCTTAGGAAATCAATAAACTAGTCAACTAACTTACCACAATGTGAGAACATTAAGAATTTATAATACCATTAATACCAGACTAACCATTGCCTCACATTGTGTGCTGTGGAAAGTTCAATTCAGAGAAACACTAAAAGACTAAACTTTCTTCTGTTTCTTTATTTTCATTATTTTGTGGTAATTTATTTTCTATCAGGGTGTCTATCCAAACTATATTTTAAGATTCCCTGACTTTTCCAGGCTTTATAGTCAGTATATTATAAAAATTATTGTATTAAGATTGCAACTTAATGTAATAATGACACATACACATTTTGAAATTGTAACACTATGAAGGGGTTAAAGGTGTCAGCCTAAAGCAATGGGTCGTTGGGTCGTGTGTTCCAAGTTAGATTTGAGTTAGATCATATTGAGGCATTAAAAGCTCATCTTACACAGGCGAACAAACTAATGATTCAACTTTGGGTAAAGACACGATAGAGGGGTGGGAAGATTAGATCAAAATCCCATGACTTTGAGAATTGAGATTAGTATATTCAATATGGACAAATGTACTAAAATAAATTCGCAGTGAAGAATTTTTTTTTGACAGTTGAGAATTGTAAATGAAAGTAGCGTAGGCCTATTATTTTAATGACTATGTGAAAATTCAAGAAATTTGATCAAATTCCCTGACTAAGCAAATTTCCTGACTTTTCCCTGTTTCCCAGGTTTTCCAGGTCACTGGAAACTCTGTCCCTCTATTATACTTTCTTCAAATACCCCCCCTCTCTCCCCTTCAAAATCTTGTGGCACCGCTGGACAATCTCTTGGCACACCAGTTGATAATCCCTGCTCAAAATTGACTAAAGGTGTTCACTTTGTCAGCATAGTAATTTAATTAGATGACTGCTTTATCATATATTTATTGCTGACACTCAATGCAAATGGTGCTATTTAAAACTCGCAAGATACCTTATTGCTACTGACGAAGAAGCCAGGGTTTGAATTCTGGAAATAGCAAAGTGTGGCCATTTTAAAGTGTTACCAGATATTTATGCCTATATAGGTGGTTTCACTACTATGCTATAAGACTATTTCAATGTGGACGTTAATGTTTTCTTTTGTAATATCAGTGTATACAACTTAAATTTTGTTATGTTTTAATGTTCTCCATTTCAATTGATTTCAGAATAAATTTTCTTTTGGTTTCATTTTTGAATCTGGTAACCCTAACTGAAGGTGTTTGGCCGGTATTGAAGAACAAAACTGAGTGGGCCATTAGTGTGAGTGAAACAATAGTGGCCCAGAGTGGCACGATGATTTGTTCCAGAAGTAACGTCATAACATGAGTGGCACAAAGTACAGTCCCGAGCACACTACTGTGACACTACTGGCCCACTCATATTATTTTTTCAATACTAATCCTTTTCCTTTATTGGTGTTATACTTTCTATTGATGCAAATTAGGGTACATTTTCTTTAAATTCAACCTTCCTAATAGCTAGAACATTAGTCAATATGTGGATACCCCAGATGAAAAGTAAAACATGATGCCCAAAAAAATATGTTTATGTATTTAAAAAAGCTAAAATTGAAACCAATAATCATTGGAAATTATACAATTTGCTCTCAGGTTAGCATTTTGTTTACTTTAAACTATAAAATAAACTTTGTGTAAACTGCTAGTTTATACATGACTAGACTTGAACAAAATTTTTAACTACCCACATTTGTTTAACTACCCACATTTGTTTAACTACCCACATTTGTTAGGTTAGATTAGTTAAAAATAGTTTTTAATATTATAAAATACCCCTAATGTGACAGGAGCTATTAGTTCAATTAAGAGGGAACACGCCAGCATTTACCTGAATAAAGGATAGAAAATTATACCCTAGTGACAATCACCCTTAGTGCATGCTGCCAGAATTTGAACTGGCCATTTGGCTAAAATTAGTACAATATAACAGAACTAGCTCTACAGATATTTAAGATAAGATGACATTATATAGAAAAGGTAAGAGAGGATTCACTTCTTTTTTTTTTTAGTTTGGAAATCCCATGGAAGGTGTAGATTTCGAACCAGCCGTGTATATATGCTTAAATCCTCTAATGCGAGTGTAGAGGAGCTTGTTAAAGGTCCTCTCATATATAATGTGAAGTGGTGTCGCTTTAGGGAACTTGGAAAGATCAAAATGGCATTGAGGCAGGGATGGATATCTTCTAGGGTGAAACTCAACATGGAGAAGTGGGGATAGCCTTTGGCAGGACTATCCCACACATGCCGAAGACTGGTAGCATCCAGATTTCAAATGGACTCATACTACACCATTTGGTTGCAGGTAACATGCCTTGGCATGCAATGGAGCTTTGACACAGATGATGACTACTGGACTGGTATGAAAAGCATCAGTAGTCAGTCGTATGGCAGCATGGTGGACACATTCCAGTGTCTTTAACGCTGAAGGTCTAGTGGAGCCACATACAAAGCTGTCATAATCAATTTTTAATTTTACCAAGGTCCGATGGAGGCCCCTCAGGGTTTCCCTATCAACACTCCAAGAGCAACTTCAAAAACCTTTAAGCAAATTGAGGTATTTGACACAACTCGCGTTCAGGTTTTGATGTGAAGAATTCATTATAATTTAAAATCAAATAAAAGTCACAGTAGCAAAAGCAATAGCTATTACACGATGCCTGTGTCCAGAGATTGTTGAGAGTTGTATCTGCTTTCAGCCATGTGGATACTTGTATAACCACAATAAATTGCGTAGTCATCCACGAAAAGGCATGAACGGACAGGTAAGTGCACGTTGTCCGCAATGCTATTTATCGCAATAGCAAACAACGTACAGCTTAAAATACTGCCCTGAGGCACACCATTTTATTGAATAAAATCATCGGAGAAGGTGTTAATCAGCCTTACTCAGAAGTGTCTGACATAAAATTAGCTTAACAACGGGGAGGTTCCGTCGGGACCCCCAATTATGAAGGGTTTTCAATATTCCGTACCGCCAGGTGGTGTCGTACGTCTTCTCCAAATCAAAGAAGACAACCTAAAGGTGCTGTTTATGAAGAAATACATCATGAACTGCTGTTTCAAGGTGAACCAGATAATCCATCGTGGATCGGTTACGGCGAAAACCACATTGAATATCGGATAGCAGGATTCTAAATACAATATAAATAGTTTGTTTACTAAATTTTCTAATATTCTGCAAACACAGCTAGTTACGGATAGAGGTTTGTAGCTGGTTGGCTTTAATTTATCTTTGCCACTTTTATGTATATAAATAACGGTTGCCTGCCTCCATAGTGACGGGGACTGAGGATATTCCCAAGCACTGTTGTAGAGGTCCAAAAGGAACGCCTGTCCAGCAAGGGACAGCTAGAGTAACATTTCATGGTGGCCATTCTCAGAGCCGGGAGATAAATTGCCTGCCTGCCTAGGATAGGGCATAGGTCAGTTCATATAAAGTAAAGGGAGAGTTATAGTCTGCGCTCCCTCCTTCACCAAACTCTGACTAAAGTCAATAAATAGTATGGAGCTCAATATTCCACTTATGCACTATTAACTCGTTAGAGTAGTTCGCAGTGCTAGAAATTGCGGCAAACAACGAGCCCAATACATTGACAACCTCCACAGGGGAGGAGACAAGCGAACTGTTAGACATGAGAGTAGTTATATTATTTATATAATTATGACTGCTACGTAATCTACGAATACTATCTCAAATCTTTACTGTAAGAGTGGGAATTGAAAGAGTCAAAATAAATCGTCTCCAAAACTCTCTTCCACCAAGGAACAGGACAGTGGCGCAGATTCAGCGAGAATTTAGGGATAAAAGCGCGATAATTTATGGATAAAAGCCCTCGCTACCACGATGATCGTCGAAGTAAAGTCCTAACATTGGTAACAAGGGAACAGTCCTGCCCCCTACCCCCCAGCACAGCGAGCTCATGAGACTTTTCCCAGTCCGCACTTACTGGGAGTATTTTGAAGAAGTAAAAGCATAATGGGAAAATGAACGCTACCACAGAGGTTCGGGTGAACCCTCCAAAGGAAGTGAGAAGCAATGCCGGGACTACAAATTGTTTGGTCAATGGCAGAGGATGCACTGTTAAAGGTGGAGAAGTGTGTTTGGGTCTCGGTGTTCAGTAATACCAGGTTACCCGAGACAAGTATACCCTCTTCCAATCTCCCACGCACGTCTGTAAAATTAGACCCTCCACACACCAGATTATGAGCGTTAAAATCCCACAAGATGATATAGGGAGCGGGGAGTTGTGCCAAGAGACCCTTTAGGCTTCTCTTATTATCACGTTTACCTAGAGGGTGATAGATGGAACATATTGTCACCACCATAGATAGGGAGGGACATGCGGACAGCGAACACTAAGAGATCAGTAAGGATATTAATGTGTTTATGGTATATAATTATTGTTTCGTGCGAGTACAGCCGCACCTCCACTTGCTCGATCAAAAAATGGCTTATCAGTACGATATACATCCTACCCACAAAGCAACGGGTTATCAGCAGGGCGGAAGTGGCTCTCTTGCAAACATAAAATGGAAGAATGCAAGGGGGGAAAGTAGCAATTTAATTTCCTCTATACGAGTATAGAAACGCCTACAATTCCAATGTAATAGTGACATTATTTATATAAAATTTATTAATTCACGCAATCCAGGAGGGCTCGGGGTTGAGTCAGGGGTGTTACTCAAGAAGGGACTCAGGGGAGGACACTACGATTGGACTCCTTGAGGGTGCGAATGGTGGAGAGGACCTTCGGGAAAGTGTCCCCTTCAGTACAAATTTAGGTTCAGACGCCACCGGAGTTGTTCTATTAATGTTTCAAAAAGAGTCTAGTGGCACGAGTCAAGATGACGTCTTAAAAAGATTAACTGCATAATAGCAGTTGGAACAGTTTATGTTCTGACTAATAATTTTGATATATGAGGTTTGAGATACCCAAGCCTGGCTGGATACGTATTCTTTCCATCCCTGGAAATAAGAGATCTTCTTTTCAGATTGAAGCTTCAATACTTTTTTCTCTGCCTTCCATTTCGAAACTTAGGACTCACAGGTTGTATTGTGAGCCTCTAATCCGCAATCTGCACAGGTTGGCTTACCACAACATCACAACTTCGTTATGTCCAAATTCCTGACACTGAAAACAGTGCCGAGGATTGGGGATATACACGGTGACCATATTTCTGATAGTGAAAATCGTGACAACTTGGCAGAATTTTTCAAAAATAGCATAAGTGCATAAGCACAACATAAGGCATAAGCATAAGTAAGAACAAACATATTAAAAGATTTTTTATTTTTAGTAATTTAAAAAAAATACAATAATATGTCATAGTTATAAAGAAATATAGGCTACGTAAAAATAGTAATCAAAATTACTGGACTCATCTCAATCTTTGAGACTAAGTGGCTCACAGTAACAAGTAATTTTAAAGCTTAAATAATAAGAGTTTTGAGAAAATTCTATTTTGTAAAAATATAATAACCTATTAAAAATTAAGATTTTTTTTTAAATTCATTTTCCTAATTCTATTCGTTCTCAGTGTTCCTGGCAGAGGAAGATGATGGTTTGGGTTCCCTCTAGTCATATTTATCCGATGAGGCCAGAGCTTCTAACATATTCTTGTTTTTCTTAATGTTCGTGTACATTTCTGTACACGACGTTTGTGAACAGTTCATTTGTACCACTAAAGGTGCTTTAACACAAGCAATAGACATTGAGGACTTGTCAGCACCCCAAAAGTTGTTTATTAATGAGAATGCCCGCTCAACTGAAGCATTGGTTCCTGGTAGGGAAAGAACACACTCCAAAAACATCTTAAGATTATGAACAGTTATCTCATCATTTTTCAAGTCCTGGAACATAGTCAACCACCTTTGCTCCGTCGAAATCTTCTGTTTTGCCCATTCTGTCCAAGGACTGTCTGAGAGATATGAGTTCAGAACACTTAGTTCATTGAACAAACTGTCAAATGAAATGGGTGGCATACTTTCTTGAAACAGAGTCCATCTTCCTTCTAATTCTTCTCATGTCAGTTGTTTCTTTAACTCTATCCAACATAGTTTACTCAAGCTTTCTACATTTAACTTCCAGAGATCTAAATAGGTTATACAGTGGTCATAGAAAAAACACATAGTATCCTTCAGGTATTGCAAGTCACCATCTTGTACTGCAGCGTTTTTTTGCCTTTTTTTAGCTCTTTAACTTTCATTGGTAGAAATGAAGATTGTGTTCTGTCAACCAAGTTTTTATGTCAAATCAAATATTCACGTGCTGCCTCTGTTTCTGATACTTTATCTCTTTCCATCCTTTTTACAACTTCATTGAAAAGTTAGGAAACATCGCGCAAGCACCATAGCAGCAATTATCCGTTTGGGTCTTCAAAAACAATTTTAATACCACAGGAGGGTTTGCTTTTGAGTGCCTCCATAATTCGTAGAACACGCTTCAAAGCAGGTTGAAGTCTAAACCATCGTATGTTGAATAAAACAACAGTTTCTGTTACTGTATGTCAATGTATTCGCAGAGGAGCTTCAGTTCTGCCACTCACACAGTATAAATGTGAAAAAACTTAAACAGTTTCACAATTATTACCTTGACATCAACAGGAAGTGTATCGGCAGCACTGTTAATGCAGTTATTGACAGCATGCGCCATGCAACCTACATCAACTAAGGATTTTTCAGTGCTTGCTGATAATTTACGAATGGGGTTATTGCAGCCTTTTCTTTTTTGCACCCCCAAAATTCGTATTGGTTTTGTCTGCAGACGTACCAACTAATTTCTTGACCAGTTCATTGCGACTTAAAACAGAAAATACATAGTCATTAAGTTGATCCCTTGTTTCACCTGGTAATGTGGCGAGCTCTAAAACTTTGACATTTATATCAGTAGGCACATGAAAATATCTCGCAACGATTGGTACTAGTTTTTCAAAACTATGGTTTGAGCTGTCAACTATTACTGTATGATTTGTACATATGATTTGAAGAAGAATGTCCAGACATGCCTTCAGACCCGTTGGGGACATTCCCAACATTTGTTGAAGGAAGAACTGCTACAAGAAATGTGGTACTTTACTGCACAGTAAACTTTGGAACATCTATAATGATAAAAGGAATTGTTTGTCTGTGTGTTTGTTTGTGTGCGATGCCCAGCCAAATCTAAGGCACACAAAGATCTGAAATGTTTAATATAGGTGGATGGAAGAGGGTCCGAATGAACCTCAAAGCATGATTTTAAATTTTTTAACTAGGCTATTTTTTAACAAATTTACAGTTGGTCATGGGCAACGTCGTGCGGAATTGCTAGTCTTATATAAATGTGTGTTAATGAAAATAAATCATTAGTGGTCATCCAAAAGTATGCGACAACGTTCTAAGAGATAGCATACATCTATAGAAATGGCGCATATTGAACCTTGTTTATGAGAAGTGGTGACCTCTGATGGTTTTCTAGGTATACGCATGTGCTTCAGCCTTCTAAAGGTAAATTATAAAGTCGAAAAGCTAATAATATTGTTTATCAATTAAGATAATAAATTATTGTTATTTATAACAATTTTATAAAATCCTTCGATAAAGTTTATATTCATGATTTAAAATGTATTCTGAGTAGTATTAGATCTGAGTATCTCTTTCTGTGTCACAAATGCTTCCCTATAAATATATAAATTACATTCAATCTGTTAAAATATGCAATTCTATGCAGGGATATTTTCTAGCTTAGGTTGGTACCATCATTAGATGTGTTGTTCGTTTTATTTTATCTAATTTGTGTTCATGCATATGAACCTGTGTATCAGTTGAGTCATGTTCTTAATTACAGTATGTACTGTTAATGTTTAAAACCGGTTAATCTTTCTATAAACTTGAGTACTCTGACAGGTTATGGGCCCAGGCTTGTGATTGTGGATTTTAGGACGGACAAACCTATAAGTCAAGTGTGCACTGTAATACGCGTGAGCTCAACGTGTTTGCTTGTTGTTTGTAACACCGTTGCCAATCACCATCGCCATAATGGTTTTAGAAGAAGATAAAACGTACAGAATTCCGCTTTTCAACGGCACTAATTTTGACAACTGGAAGTTTCGAATAGAAACTCTTCTAGATGAAGTCGATCTGTTGCCCTATATTCAAGGTGACTATCGGGACTTGGTGAAAATTGCGTCTAGTGATAATGTTGAAATTAAGGCGGAAAAGGAAAGAGAGCTGGATAAGCTTCGGAAAGCCGATCGTAAGTGTAAGTCACAGATTATACAACGAATCTCGGACAGCCACTTGGATTGTGTGAAGGATAAGAACACCGCCTGTGATATATGGCAAGTGCTTTGTAATACTTACGCTCGTAAAGGTATTGATAATCAGCTTTTATTACGCAAAACCTTGTTGATGATGAAATTTGATCCCTCTTTAGAGACCCTTGAATTGCATTTTATTAGGTTTGATCGTACCATTCGGGAATTGAAATCGTCGGGAGCTAACCTTGAAGAAT
This sequence comes from Timema shepardi, assembly GCA_902151425.1. Classification (NCBI taxonomy): domain Eukaryota; kingdom Metazoa; phylum Arthropoda; class Insecta; order Phasmatodea; family Timematidae; genus Timema; species Timema shepardi. The sequence goes on along the minus strand of CABFVX010005514.1, from coordinate 19,692 downwards.
TAGATGTTGTCTGCCATCTTCTCTTGACTATGCCATCTGAATATCAAGTAAATGTCACTGCCATAGAGACATTATCTGCTGATAATCTCAACCTGGCATTCGTAAAAACTCGCCTACTTGATGAGCAGAGCAAACGCCAAGCAGAAGGTATCGATGGATGCAGCAAATCATTTTCTAGCGTTACTGATTGGAAGGCTAGAAAATTGAAATCTTCGCAGCCGGAATGTTGTCCCAATTGTAAACAAAGTATTTCAAAGCAAGTTGCTGGTAATAAGTGTTTTTTCTGTCATAAAGCTGGTCATTTTCGTTCGGACTGTCCAAAATTGAAAGGCAAGAAGCAGCAGAATAATTCAATACGTAAAGCAAATGTAGCTGAAGCTAGTGATGATGAATTTAGTTTGACTGTATTAACGACAGTGGCCTGTTGTGATGGATCTGTGTGGTTGCTTGACTCTGGCGCCACTGAACATATGATCAGTGATAAAAATATTAGTTTGGTCTCAAATAAGAGACGCCTATCAAAGTCTATCAAAATAAAAATTGCTAAATCAGGATCGATGTTGTGTGCTGAAGAGATCGGAGATATACACGCGTCTGTGACTCACAAAGGTAATCAAAACTTTATCAAAATTTCCAATGTACTTATTGTCCCTGGATTACAATTTAATTTACTCTCAGTTAGTAAAATGGACGCTAATGGGCTTAAAGTTGTGTTTGAAAAGGGGAACGCTACTATTTTAAAAGGCAATATTTTTGTGGCTGCTGCCACTCGATCTGGTAAAGTGTATACAATGTCTCTTTCACCTCGTGAAAAAGCATGTGCTGGTGTTGCTAGTTCCATTGTAGCATCATCTGATTTGTGGCACAAGAGGCTTGGTCACATTGGCAAAACTGGTTTAGTTCACTTAAGTAAAATTGTTGATGGAATCAAGGTTGATCAAGGATCGATCTCCGATTTATGTGACTCTTGCATACAGGCTAAACAAACGCGTCTTCCTCACACAAAGCCACGCATTAGAGCTAAGCGCCCTTTGGAGATCATACACAGTGATCTTGTAGGGCCTATTAAGCCTGTATCATATGATCAAAAGAGGTATATACTTACCCTGATTGATGACTATAGTCACTTTACAGTCATTTACACTCTAAAGGAAAAGTCTGAAGTGTTTACCTACTTCAAACAATTTGAAGCTATGGCAACAGCTCACTTTAACCTAAAGATAAGTCGCTTTAGGTCAGATAATGGTGGGGAATTCGTGTCGCAGGAAATGCTAGATTATTTAAAAAAGAAAGGTATCCAGTCAGAGTTTACCATCAGGCATACAAGTCAGCAGAATGGTGTCGCAGAAAGAATGGGACGTAGCATCATGGAGAAAACACGTTGTTTACTCCTTCACTCTTCTCTTGATAAGTCACTCTGGACGGAGGCTGTTATGACTGCAGTCTACCTAATAAACAGATCGCCTACTAAAGCTCTTGAAAACAAGGTTCCAGCAGAACTGTGGTATGCTGTAAAGCCCGATATGTTAAAACTGAGGGTTTTTGGCTGTGTAGCATATCTTCGATTACCTAATCAAGTTCTTAAAAGTAAACTTGACAGCCGCTCGAAAAAGTGCTACTTTGTTGGTTACTGCCCGAATGGGTACAGGCTGTGGTGTCCACAGGAACGAAAAATCATACGTGGGCATGATATAATTTTTGATGAACATTCGTTCATAACCAGTGATGTTGTTGGTTCAACACCCTCTCGAGCTATTGAGGTCATCAGCTCGACTCCAAATGAAGCTTTTACTGAGGAATTGCAGGAGGAGCCGTCTTCAGGAGGAGAACCAGAGGCAATTTCTGACGAAGAAGAGACTCCTGGTGAGGAACTTGAACCTCTGCGTAGGAGCACGAGACCTCACACTGCACCAGCGTACCTAAATGACTATGTCACACTGGCTCTTGGTGCTGAGTCATTCATTGACAATATGCCAGAAACCTTCGATGACATCCATAGTAGAGATGATGCCCAGCAATGGATGGCTGCAGTTGAGGAAGAGATGAAACCTGGACCCTTACTGAGCTGCCATCCGGTAAACGAGCTATCAACTGTAAGTGGGTCTTCAAGATGAAGCAGGATGAAAATGGACAGCTTGACAGGTACAAGGCAAGGTTGGTGGTGAAGGGCTGTGCACAGAAGAAAGGGTTTGACTACAATGAAACGTACTCACCCGTAGCCCATTTAACCTCGGTCAGAACCCTGCTTGCAATTATAAACAAAGAAGATTTAATTGCCTTCCAGTTAGATGTGAAAAATGCATTCCTACATGGAGACCTTTCTGAAGAGGTGTATATGAAGCAGCCACCTGGCTTCGTAACTGACAGCAACCTTGTTTGTAAGTTACACAAGACCCTCTATGGATTAAAGCAGGCACCACGGGAGTGGAATGCTAAACTTGACAAATTTGTGAATTCTCTCGGATTTAAGCAGTCTGAAAATGAAAAATGTATATATTTCGATTTCAGCAACAGCATAAAAACTTACCTTTTGGTTTACGTAGATGACATAATTTTGGCGGGAAACAATCTGCAGAAGTTAAATGACATCAAAACATATCTTATGTCAGAATTCGAGATGAAGGATCTTGGAGGTTTGCACAACTTTCTAGGTATAAAAATTGATCAGAAAACTGATGGTATGTCCCTTAGTCAAACAGCCTACTTGAAGAAAGTTCTCAAGAAATTTGGTATGGAACAATGCAAACTGGTCAAGACACCGATGGAGACAAAACCACCTGAAATAACTACATCAGAGTGCATAATCCAAAAAAAACCGTACCGTGAGCTTGTTGGTAGTTTGATGCATGTGATGCTCTACACTCGCCCTGATCTGAGCTTCTCAGTGAATTTCTACAGCAGGTATCAGAGCAATGCAACAGAAGCTCACTGGATTGGACTCAAACGAATACTACGATACATTCAAGGAACACTTGATGTTGGTCTCTTCTTTCCGAAGAACTGTGATGTCGCCTTACGGGCCTACGTTGATGCGGACTGGGCCAATGACAGCAATGATCGTAAATCTACATCTGGGTATTTATTCCAAGTTTATGGTGCCACTGTTGGTTGGACTACACGTAAGCAGACTACAGTTGCCCTTAGCTCGACGGAGTCAGAGTTTGTCTCCCTGTCATCCGCCTCATCCGACCTACTCTGGTTGAGAAGACTGATCCAGGACCTTGGGATCACTCTAGAACCCACCAAGGTGTACGAGGACAACCAGTCCTGCATAAGATGTTTGGATAAATGGGAACATCGAAGACTAAAGCATATTGATGTCAAATACAACTTTGTTCGTGATTTGTATTTAAGTGGTGTTATTGATGTGATTTATCTGGAAACAAATGAACAATGTGCTGACATTCTGACAAAGAGTTTGGTTGGAAATAAGTTTGAGTACTTTTGTAATTATATTGGTTTAATCAAATGCTGATTCACTAGAGTCTATTTGCATGTACTTAAGGGTAGACCTACATGTAGAATTTTTGCCTAATTTTTGTGGTTGTAGTTGAATTGAGGAGGAGTGTTAAAATATGCAATTCTATGCAGGGATATTTTCTAGCTTAGGTTGGTACCATCGTTAGATGTGTTGTTCGTTTTATTTTATCTAATTTGTGTTCATGCATATGAACCTGTGTATCAGTTGAGTCATGTTCTTAATTACAGTATGTACTGTTAATGTTTAAAACCGGTTAATCTTTCTATAAACTTGAGTACTCTGACACAATCTTGATGTGAAAAGTTACGGAACACAGATTGGAAGGGTCAGGCTACTTGGTGTTACATGTTACATGGAAAGGGTGAGAGCAATTAGGGGGTCAAAAAAAGGCAAATAAAAGATGTAACGTGGTTTATGGATGGCCCTAAGCCACAAACGAATAATATACCCAAACACTCAACCTCCAGGTTAAAATGGTTGCGCTCCTTTTGGCAGCTTGAGCCCTTCACCACCAGGATCGCTGCGGTTAGTCCTATCATCACCCAGCAGTGACACTAGCGAAGCCCAGTGTTGAGGGGCCCAAGCTGGCAAAAGAAGCGCAGCGAAACCCCCATAAGGTTGAAAGTCTGTTTCTTATTTGTCTGTGGCCTAGGCTCTGGATGCTACCCCCAACATTAGATATGTGAGAAGGAACATTTAACAATTTGGAGAATTTTCCCTATATTTTTTTCGGAAAATGTTATTACATTATTTCTGTAAAATAATTTCAACTGATTAAATGGAACTAATGTAATCGAGATATAGGTATCCCAAATGTCAACGTTTATACTTAAAATATTTTTTTCCTAAGGGCGTTAACACCAGAAACGCCATCAAACGTGAATTGATGGCCGCTCGATCTAATGCGATACTCTCGCAATAGACTAGACTGGCGATGACAGGGAGATCGGTGTTCGATCCCAATCGGGTGCATTGAGGGCGGTTTTATTCTAAATAATTTTCCACTCTCATAGGTGCAATTCTGCTAAATCCAACCTTCCTCATCCCTATCGCATTAGCGTAATTAGTACATAGGCGTATAACCCAAACGGTTAATAAGACGCGGTGCTAAAAACAAAGTAGTAAAGAAACCAATGAATGCGAGCCTTTGTAGACCTATTATGTTCATAAATCATGCTTCAATTTTTTATCATCGATAAATTAACTAAAGTAATTTTAAGATTGGCCAAATATTTGTCACTATCTCCCCTATCCTCCGTGCTTCCTATCTACCCCTCACCCCTTCTTACAGGCCCCGCATCTCTTAACACATATTTTGAAATGTAATAGGCTATAGGTGCCACCTCTACAATCTAACCCCTTCACCAAAAGCCACCAATGCAGAAAATTTTCATCTTTACCCAACACCCAACCCTTTCCCTTACTTAGTAAGCCGCAAACCGCCACTGCGGATAACTTTCATCTCTTCATTAGGGACCGTCCTTAAAATATTTAAGGGTTTTGGGGGAGTGTGGTTTAGTATTTTCTTACTTTTTCTTGCGAGCGAATGGGGAGGGGTGGGGGGTCAGAATCCATTTATTAAAAATGTTTATGGAAAGACAAAATCTAAAAAGATTTTTTTGGTCAGAAAATAAATATATAAATTATAAAATTTATTTTACATTTCATTTACTTATTATGTGCTACACCCAATTTTACTGCAATTAAAGTAGCCCAGCCTAAAATTTCATATCACTCGCCTTATTACCAATACTTTGACTAAAAATAATCAAACGATTAAAATAGTATAATTTACCAAATCGTAAAAAAATTACGTAAGATAAAAGGAGAGGCGGAGATTGAAAATCTTACGATCCCTTACGTGTTGGCTGGGCGAGGGGTGGGGGATCGGGGGTAGAAAATTATTTTTAAAAAAAACCTTACGTAATTTAAGGACGAGGCGCCTCTTAGACAATTCAGCCACCGGGCGGATATTGTACATAGGTTTTTTTAAACAATGTTCCGTAAAGTTAAAATAATATTTTTAAAAAAATACAACGATTCAATTTATTAAATCATGTTTCATGAGAACATATTTTACCGTGAAAAAATGTAATCATACCAAGGATTGGGATGGTATAGAGGTGTCAGGAAAATAGTGGTCGGAAAAACTCACCTTCCCAGAAAAATAGGGAAAACTGAGCCCTCACATGAATCATCACACTAATAGGTGGGAAAAGTGCGCCCACACGACTTTGTCTCACCCAAATAAATTTAACAAGGTCGTGTGGGCGCACTTTTCTCACTTTCCTCACGACCTTACTATTTTCCCCAGCGTAGATCAGCTCATCGTATCCTTTAGTATAGGAGGGTGGGTATTTCAAATAAACTCATCGCACATCATGAGGTCCTGAGGAGGTCAAAATGAATAGATTCATCGCACCTGTCTCTCTGCCTGTTGTTTAGGTTAGGTTAGGTTTTTCAATGAAATAAAAATTAATGTGTATCTGTAAACATTTGATGTGAACGTATAAATTGAAGTAACCAAACTAATTAGTGACGATCTTTAACTCCAACACTTTGTTCGGTTCTTGGGCGTACTTGTTTTGTAAGTGTGTAAAACAGTGTGTGGGGCGCATTTTCCCCACCTAATGATGTGATTGATAGGCGTGTGCAATTTTCCCTAATCCTGGTAAAGATAGTTCAAAGTCCTAGTTGTAAACACTATTATTAAGTACCGATTTCCGTTGTCAGGTTTTGAAATATGTTCCAAATAATTTGTAATCAAATTTAATGTGAAATGGACGAAGGATGGTTGAAATGAAGGTGAAGCCGTTGTTGCCGTAGGGACGATGAGACAGGAGACTAACATATTAATAGTTGACCTAGTTTCTACACATCGCTCTAGTCAACAAATGTGTCAACACGGTAGACACGAGGAGGACGAGATTAGAATCCAAGTCGGGTGTGATGAAGGTATTCTGTCATAATCTCTTCCTCCAAGCACATTCAGGTACATATAACATAAATAGTAGCTCCCTCATCCCTACCCCATTAGCGTAATTAAATGCGGATAGCCCGAGCGGGTAGTAAGATGCAGTGCGAAAAAAAATTGGGATATGTATGAAAAGCTTGTGCCTTACACACTTGTGTTTAGGATTTATAGAACTTCGCAAACCTCACATGGCTACTTCTCAAGGATAGGTTTCCTTGGCAAACGAGATTATTCTTTGATAGACTTTTGCACATGGTATGTAAGCCTACATAATATGTATGGTTATTTAACCGTAATTAATCTACTCGTACTTTTATCAATAATATATTATACTTGAGCAATTATTATTATTGATTGTTTTTCTAAAGGACCTACTTCTTTATAAGAGTAAAAATGTGTTTTCTTTAAAAAGAAATCTTCACGTTACGTGTTTTAGTGAGAGTATAAGTCTCCTGTATTGAAATGACACGTGTGTCAACTTAGCCGGAATTAGAATAACCTTGATATAGAGTACTCGCAGTATGCTATTGTAAGGGTATGGTGTCAGAGCTTGCAATGCTTTTCTTATGGAGAAAACTGAACTTTACACGTTAATTATGCATGTATTTAGAAATAATAAATCATATAACGAATGTTTATGTAATCATAAAAGCTTAAAATGTACGAATATTAAAGTGAAAGGCTATAAAACTTGCAAAACTTTATGTAATTACGAACTAAGACAAGATTTGGCGGCAATTCGAAAAATAAGAGTCCTTCAAAAATAATGTTAAAGCAATTTTAGTTGTCATTTTAAGATAAATACTTCCGTAATTAAAACGAAGTATTATGTAATAGTTGTATAATAATAACTATTGGTACATTATTACATGTTTCATGTAACAAAATGTATTATTAATTTTTGTTTTTAATTAAAAACCAAGAAATAAAATAAACTGTATGTAACTTGTGAAATATTATAAGCAGCGGCGGGTAACCTTATTTGTGTGTGCGGGGAGGGGATTCATGGGGGGGGGGGATTTGGAAAGGGGAGGGTATAGATATAAGGACTTTATTTTTTCATGGAATACTCCTTCCTCCTTCACTGAGCTGTAGCTCTTAAACGACCAAGGGGCGTAGGGTGGAAATGTAAAATAAGAAAAGGAGATATTGCTCTCACCTGTACAAATGGAAAGTCATAGAAATGATCAGTTTGCGTCATTATTATTGTGGAACGATCCCCTAAAATTCACGCATAACAAAACTTTTAGAAGGTTTTCTTCCCCTCTTCCTCATATGGATATTTCTGTATTTCACAATCCATCGAAGATAGAGAGAAGTAATTTCTTCACCGGTATTCATTAAATGGGTCAACCGTCATTCTGAAATGTTTTTGGTGAGAGAGATTCTTTCGATTTAATTAGTGTCTGCCCCAAGGGCACAACGCATAAAAAAATGATGGAGATGTGATTTCTTAGATAAATTGTTTGGGTTGGAGAGACTTTCATGTTTCATGGAAGAATTAAACTTTGGGGGGGTTTATAACCACTGTTCACAAATTCTCATCTAAAACTGATTGCTATTTAATTTATTCGCTAACATTTTTATGTTTGGACACACCTTCGATATAAGAGTTATTTGACTTTAGGACACTGGTAAACTCTGACACTCTGGCGTTGAGGCCCGCGAAACTTCTATAGCAAATCATCTTCTAGTTAAGGTCCTTTTATATCTTCACTACAACTAAAGTAAGCACCTGCTAATAATAGAAAAAATCTTAGCTTGAAATGTATTGAATAAAAGAACCCAGTTTTATTTATACTGCTCCTGACATCCTATGTATATTCCATTCACCGTAGGAATTGACTTCTGAAAGGCCTCCCTCCCTCCCTCGCCCCCCCCTCCCCCCGATAAACACATTTCTTACAGTAAGGTTGAAGCCAACATACTAAAAAAAAAGAGTTAAATGGTTAGTAGTTTATCTTGAGTAGATGGATCGACCGTTCGCGACAATTTGACCTTTGACTCCGATCTGGAAAAGTGTGTATTGTGATATCAATTGACCTACTTTTCACATCTGGTTAATTTACCATTATTCCACCCACTCACATCCTGGGGTTGTAGGTGGTGTATGTTTGCCCATTGGCTTTTGTGTGCCCAATGGATCGAAATGTTTGGGTATGATTGGGATTAATGTGGAGTTTTTAATTTATTGGTAGGGAGAGCTCGCAGTCTCAGGCACTCCTCCCGCGCCGTGTCGGCAATTTTGTTTAGTCTAGGCAGTGTGGGGTAGAGGGTTCAAACCCGGGACATTGTCCACCCCATGGGGAAGAGACCATAATTAAACAGCCAGTGTTTGGAGCTCGCCCCTCGTAATCCACAGACAGAAAGCAGTGGAGCACATAATGTTGGCAATTCGGAGCCTGATTACTAATGAGTGAAGAAACTAAGACCACAACCTTGGCACGTGACAGTGCCTGAGAAGTAGGACACACAGATCCCCCTCCAAGTTCGAAGATAGTATTTACTGTTATTTTCCCGGGATCCCGGGGCATCAATTACTCGCTAATGATTATACTAAACATGTTCACTTAGGGAAATACTGGTCAGCTCCCTAATTATTAAGCCACGTGTACACCGCTAAGTGTCTCCCAGCACTCTTATCATTAACGATGTTATTCTAATTTAGGTTAAAGGACTCCTATAGTAGTATTTTGACCGGAAAGCATAATTATGTCACGAGTCATATGATCTGTAGTAGACACTTGACAGCAAATTATGTGTGAATATTCTAAACTGTTCTTCCTACCAAACTTAAATATATTCATAGGGCAGGTCAGTGATCTGAAGATACTGACCATAAAGTTTGTATTTTTAAACTGCTCTTCCTAGCAGAATTATACTATAGTTCACGGGATTCGAACCATGATCTCCTCGTCATCAACAGGCGAGCCAAACACGAGAGTGACACTTTAAACCATTAGGAATCTGAAGCGGGCTAAGCCTTACAGTGATTTAGGAGCAGCTATTCCTCCCCACAAAAGTCTACTAAAATTGGTTGTGTGCGCGAATGTAGGTATCAGCCATGCTAACATGTACCACGAGTAAGGTAGAAATGTTCCAGCGTTTACGTGGAGTGAGGCAGAGGAAAACCATTTAGTAAGAACTAGTGACAGTACACTTCAGCGGGAATTAGAACCCCAACCTCCACCACCATAACTAAATGAGTTGCACACACCTTTTCTGGCTAAACGTATATATATTAATTATAATAGAATGGTAGGGATGTTTAAGAAAATGTTTCGGAGGGATAACTACCAAGAGGAACCAATAAGTAATAATATCTACTTCAAATCCTGACAAGTTAGTTTTCTTGCTGGAAGAGTATCAAAATTAATTCACTAATAAAGTGTTATCTTTGCTGATTGTGTTAATATAAATAACAAAAAAGAAGTTTTATTTTTAAATATGTACTCAACTATATTTTGTTGACATAATAAAATGTAATCTCAAATACAATTTATGGGGGCCTTTAAAACAATCAGTTAATGCTATAGACTTGTGTCGTTGGGAGAGGGTAGCAAAATTAGTTTAATAAGTATGTCAAACAAAAACCAGTTTTATTTTCAGGAATATTCTAACGGTCTCAAGCCAAAATTAGAGGAAGTGTACCCATATATGCACTAAGGGAGAATGGAAAGCCTCCCTGGAAACGGCCGACACGCATGAAGGAAACTATAATGTATCCTTTAAAATTAATACTATGGCGAAGATTTGTTTAGCTCACCCTGGATCTTTATTAAAACTTATATTGTCCATCTACAATACTCACAGAGCCTACATATCTAATATTCATAGCAGGAAGTAAGTAAGGATGAATAAATTAGATTTAGTAAGGGAAATTATATCAATTATTCAGGGTTGGAAGTGGGAAACGAATTATGAAAATTTACCCAAAAATAACTTGCGGTGGGGTCAAACCCCCGAAATTACTGTAACTATTATCAAAATCTGTTTTTAAAATGGAAACTTGTACGTAATTATCTGGTGATCTGGGACACATATTATTTATAACACATGAACTCGACATTTTTAATTATTATTTAGCACAGCAGCTTACTACCCGTTCGAGCTATACGCTTAAGTACTAATGGATTAGGACTTGGAAAGGTTGAATTTAGAAGAAATAAACACGCATTTGCGTGGTGGCAGAGTGGAAGACCACCCTTAGTTCAACCTACCTAGATTCGAAGGAAACCCTTGGCTCAGTGGACAGACACGCTACCAAATAAACTGAGGTGTTTGACTAAATGGGTATCTTGGGAGTATTTGATATTATAACAGAAAACTTATGGCCCTGAAGAGTTTATGAGAATTGTTTGACGTTTAGGTTAGCTTACAAATAACTTGAACAGATGTTGCGAGGAAAGCCTACTTAAGGGTTTCTGCATTAACACACGACTTGCAGACACAACAGTGTTGAGAGAGAGGGAGAAACGACCTTAATATTTTCCCTGGCCGTAGCCACCTCATGATGTGCAAGATTAGGTCGGTAAGAATGGCACGCGTTACTGATTGAGTCAGAAAGATGTTTGTTAATTAATGTCCTGGGAATACGTAGGTGACAAATAACGGACATAAAAAAGTGAAATTACTTTTACCATTTGTGTCAAAAATAGTAATAAGTTTGTACTCTGAAGCGCCTCACCCCCATCACCACCGCTCTGGATCATTAGTGAAGGGATTCCTAATCTAGACACAATCTGGCCTACTTCAGTGGCCAAACGGTCTAGCCCATCACGTCTGCCGGGGGATGGAGAGATCATGGTTCTAACCCATTTGGGTGCACTGAGGGTGGTTTTTCCACTCTCCCTCCATGCAAATGCAAGTGCACATTCTATAAATTCAACCTTCCTCATCCCTTACACATTATATATAGCCCGATCGGGTAGTAACACGTGGTGCTGAGAAAGCTATAGTAGGATTTTTATAGGAAAAAAACCTTATTTAGCAATATTCTGTTGCATGTTTGTTTATTCATTGCGGTATCCGGGAGGACATTTGTAAGCGATATTGAAAATGGCCCTTAAGTTGAGTTCAGGGGGACTATTTTTGATGTTTTTCAAGGGGAACAACAATAATTAATATACGTTCTAGAAAATAATAGTTTACATATCTGTGATCAGATGGCAAAACCTGATATGTGCACTTTTGCTAATTTTTCAGGAGGGCTTTATTTAATTCAGAGATAGTTTGAATCCTTCCAGCAGAATAGAAATGATAAAAGATTATATGATTGCTGTTAATTTTCATTAAACTATACATGTAGAATATTATGTTTAAATTTTGTTACTAAGTGTTGGTCACAAACCAATATTTTCTCACTTTTTCAAAATATTATGTTTTGCCATCTTACAACAATGTATATAGGATTTGTTTGGTAAGTTGAGAAAACCTGATAAGTGAGATACCTAAATATTTTGATTTAAGGCTTTGAAAAAAAATACAGAATGCTTGAGAAACATTTTATTTTCATCATGACAAATTGATATTCTTATATAACTAAAAAAGCCTTATATTAGGTATATTCTTCGAATTGATCTTGGATCTCAACAACTTCTAAAACTAGACCATAAATAGGCAGCTTCTTATAGAAATCGTGGCAATCTTGCTCTATTAGAGTTAACATAGACAATAAGCCCCGCTTTTTCGGTGGATGTATACCCAAAGGTTGATTGTATGAGCAACAAACAGTTGTCATTGTTTCACCAAGATTAGACTGTTTCTTGCCGAGTTTCCTTCGCCTTACATCTGTCTTGCGGTTAAGAACTTTGGAAGGCTCTATTTATCCAACAACTTGTATTGTATTACACCAAAATCAGGTGTATATCGAAGCCATCTTATTTTAAGCCACATCACTTTATTCTCTTCATTGTCTTCCTTCTAGTGATTGAGAATATTTGTCAAGAGCTTAGAAAATGCCAAAAAGTTATTTTGCGTCATTTCAGTGAGACTAAAGGGTTTCTGTCCTTTGACCAGTCTTAAAAAGTGAAACCATTTACGAGGAACCATAATCTTCATTTTCCGATCATCAATTTTATTTTTAGCTCTATCTATTCTCGAGTGATCACTGTCAAATTCAAGTTTAGTGTGACCAGATTAAAGAAATTTCTGGTCAATCACCTTTTGTGTTGTTTTTTTTGCAAAACAAAAGTGAGCAAACAGGCCATATTTATATTTTATCCGCCTGCAGCATCTGAATAAGTGATCAAGTGTTCGACTTGAGATGGTAGACTTATGATTTTCTTGTAGACGGAAGATGCGATGTCATCAGAACCTCTACCTCCAGTTGCTTCATGCCACATATAGCATTCTGAATATTCCATAGAATAGCACTCTCTAGTGGTTAGATTATATAATGATAGAAGTCTCTTGTAATACACAATATTCGTGGATAGAAATGGACATGGGAGGACCTGTTGTAAATCAAAAACGATAACTGTCTGATTTTCCGTTTCTTTTGCAGAAATCTTGTCCTTAGTTTTACTGTCATAACCTTCTGTGCTTCTATGACATGGGCATTATGTTGCTTGAATTTTTTTTTTCTTGTCTCTGTGCTGGATGCATGACGTTTAATTGTGACGAACTCATCGCATGTTTTACAGGTCTCCAAGTATGGTTGTTTAAATTTTGTACCATATTTTGTTGAAAACATCCCTGAATACATCATAGCACAAGGTTTAGGTTTCTCCACTTTCTAGCTTCATTTTTCTATATTCATCATGCATAATTTTTATATTTAAATGGCTAGGCAAGAATATTTCATTGAGACAGTCCCGGCGGGGAAAATGGCTTTCATGTTTTGGATACTTTTCTATGAACGTCCTTATCAGCACCCGTTCTTCAACCAACTTGTTTTTATGAGTGTGCTGACCTCTTTTATCGTGCCCATGAAAATCAGTGGGTGAGGAACGAGGTATATGAATAACATAGTTCACTTTATCCATAGTGACCCCATGAACAGACATAAACATATTTTTACAAATACTAATTTGAGATGTTCCAACAGTCAGTATATAATTGGCAGTTATTTGTCTATTGTGAGTTTTAGCAGTATTCGTTTTCCTAGTAGTTTTTTTATTTCACAAATTGAGATTCGACAACAAAGGATCTCATATTTCACTTATTTTGGCTTCTTAATAAATGCATCAAAAATTTCGAGTTGTTTTTCAGGGTTACATCTTTATTCGCACTTAAGCCTACAGCGCTTAATAATTGGGGATAAAGTTTTCCCTTGAAAACTTTTACCATGGCGGTTGACATATGGCAAACCTTGGTCCTTCTTTTATTTCTCTTCCTCCCTTTTCCGAATAACTTTCCTCTTCTTTGGCATCGGCTCAGTTGTAGGCTCTGCAGTTTAACATCACTCGATTCATTGGCTTGAAGCCCTTGTTCTGTAGCATGTGCTGCAGACTCAACTCTTAAATCAGCATGAGGTCCATAGTTAGTAGGGAGCTCTAGAAACTCACCAACTGCTCCAGCTGTGGGGGAAAAATCAAGCCAGTGACAATTACATCCTATACAGACACCAAGTTATACATTTGAATTTTTGTGGATGGAGAGTAATGGACGCATACATGTTGTACTTTAAGCTAACAATATGAATAAGTTATATACCCTGTCAGTGGAATCTCTATGAAAACTAGTCAGAGAAAAGATTTTTTTTAATATATTATATAATAATGTTTAGGGTCCAGTTAAGCCATAAGACTTAACATCTGGTGCCTGTATGTATGAAATTTAATACACAATTACATACAACAGGATACAATATAATAAAATAGAGAATAGACCAGAAATGTAAAGTTAAATACAAGTATTTCAACTAAAACCTATATAAAATTATTTATACATTAGCTGCATCCATCCACTCAGTGTGCCTACTGGACATCCTCAAAGTTTTCCACAACAAAAAAAAATAAAAATAGAAAACACTTTCAAGCCATAGCCAAGCATGCTGACCACAAGACCAAAGAGGCGGTCTTAATTTACTACTACTGCTGCTACTACTACTACTACTACTACTACTACTACTAATAATAATAATAATAATAATAATAATAATAATAAAATACTAATGAACTTACATGATGAATAAATGTTTGTGTTTGAGGCCAGACTGGTTTCCTCGATGGTATCCTCTGTAGGAAGGACCCTGTAGGTTTTTCCAAGTCTCGTTTTATTTCCTCGTTGTTCATCTTTCTCTGGTTGCCAGGTTGGGTCCTTATCGGAATCATCCTCAGAATCTCACAAAATGTCTGCCTAAAAAGAAACAAACACAAATAGGATACAAATAATAATAATAATACTTATTATTATTATAGATAATCCGATGTATAATTTTTTAACAGCACATGTATCACTGAACATGCATTGTTCAAACAAAAGAGTTAGTTAAACAATGAGTTATTTACAAACATTTCATTTTGTGGACATTTTAACCAATACTTACTTAAAGTTTCATGGTGGTTTTTATGTCAAGCCAAAACTTGAGCACAGATCAGCCTTGTTATTCTACTAGAGGTTTTTAAAATCTAGAATAGGTTACAATAATAACAAAATAAAATAAAAAGCCAATGCTGTAGGCTACATATATCAATGTTCTCAGTGGCTTGAATTGTAATGGAAAAAATAATTACTTTTAATTTGAAACTTACCATATTCACTTGGTTTAGTAGCCTATTTTTTTTATTGGCATTGACTTTCCAAAGGAAGTAACCTGTTATTGATTTTCACTTAGGTTAGGTGAAATAGCATAAAACATGAATTTACTCACAAAGGAGGACATTACAATCAGTTTTCTATCTGAAATTTATGTCAGGAAACTGGTTAAGTAATTACGATAGGTTTGTATGTCATATCCTTTAAGCTTGAATGGTCACAAACTGTAAAATCATGTCGTGTTACCTAATAATGTAATAATGTATCCAGAATTTTGTTTTGCGTCTATTTAAATGGTCTGATTTTGAAAGCGAATGATTTTACATTTTAAATCAATCAATCCCGAATATGTCAATCAATCACAAAATTATATTATAGTATCAAAACTATAAAATATAACACGTTTATAAGTATGCCTAATAATTTTATAATAACAATAAAGTAAGTAGTAAGTACTATACCCTATAGTAAAGTAATTTTTCTTACCAATGAAAATGAATTATCCATATCTGGGGAGCTTCTGATTGGCCTAGTAAATTCCACTGTGTCTGGTCTGGTATCTTGACTACTTTCAGCAAATATCAAATAATGTCCTGGGATGTATGCTTCTTATATTGTTTGTGCCAAATTATTCTTCATTTTTACACTGTATCTTATGTACTATAAGATTACCACGAGCACTAAACTCCACATTACAACTTTTACACATCAATATTTTCACTTTAAACTAAAAAAACCACAGGAGCTGGACAATCAAATACATAAACACACCACAATGCATAGTCCAACATAACCTTAAACCGTATAATTCAAGTGTTGCCAACAGAAAATCAACAGTTCCTCCAAGATGGAAAAACCAAATATAGTGACAATTTTTTTGACAGTTTAAAATAAGTTATAGATGAATCAGCTAAGTGGCAAAAACCCATATCTCAACATTATCAGCTTATGTTACCTTGAATATTTTTGTTAAAATAGAATATTTCACATGACAAAATCAAATATGTCAGCATATCACCTTCAGCCACTTAAAAATTGAGTCAAATTGTAAAATATCTAAGATTACCAAACCAAAGATCTCACATATAAACTCCTGCCTTGTTTAAAAATTGACATTTTCTAAGTTATTATAAAACTAAAGATTCATAACTCAACTACCACAGGGCGTAGTACATATCAGATTATGCCATATTATAGATCTCAATGAGAGGAATATGAATATATACTAATAACTCAATTTTTCAAAATAATAAAGATATCAGGTTTTGCCACCTGACCACAGATATGTTTGTTTTGTGTACTATATAAATCGATGAGATCGTTCATCTACGAGTTGAGCTGGCGAAGACCCAATCCCTTATTGCCAGACAGGCGAAATACATAGTTAGATTCAGCCATCACCCATCGCACGGAAGTCCCCCTTTGACTACATCGTCACGTCATATTGTAACGACCATAAAACACGTATACCACTGCAAATGTTGCAACAAGGGTTCCAGTGGAAACAGTCCCGTCCGGAAATATCAATACGAGCTCCGCAGGAGCTAAGTTTAAGTTGCTTCCGAATGGGGGTTCAGCACCCCCCCAACGAGCATGTCTTTTAACGGGGGTGCTATGCCCTCCCCTACCAGTGATGGCAACAAGACCCCCTCCACAGGTATGGGTCTGAACGGTGGTATAATGCGCCCCAATATAAATGATGACGAAATACCTTATGTAAATTTAATAACCCCAACATCAATGTGGGATCAGCTGTGAATATATTTAGAACAAGTGTCATGTGGGTGTAACAAACTTAAATTTGAAAACATGTAAGCAAAACATATATAATATTAAATCTTGATGATGTATTACTAGAACCACTTAATATCAAATTAATTGGTAACAAAATATATCCATTAATGTCAACAATGTACCATTTATGCATAAAGTGACCAGGTAGATAAGCTAATATATGATCATTTAAAAGTTTATAACATTTGTGAGGTCAAATATCCAAACAATTATTAGATAATTAAAATGGAATTATATTTTAGAGGGGTTTGTCTTCAATTACTTAGCTGTATCCAAAGTATTATTTGACATAGTTGAATGATAAAGTAAAATATACCCTTGAAAGCTGACAGGTAAAACGCCTAAAAGTATCATGAAGGTGTAAAAGAACTTATATTTAAACATGTAAACAAAACATAGATAATATTATACATTGAAAGTGTTAACAACTTGATGTATTGCTAGAACAGATTTATTTACATCTAGTTGAAAAGTTAATTGGTACCGTATCAAATTATTAATGTCAAAATTAGCTAAGAAACACATGCGGTGAAAAGGTAGATATTCTATAAGTCCATACTACTTTAAAATAGATTACCATTATTAGATAATTGCAACAGGAGTAAAATGTTTTCAATTACTTAGTTGTATACGAAGTTTTATTTGACTAGTTGAATGATTATAATTTGATAAGAAACACATGCACTGACAAGATAAATTCTAAAATATTATAATTTAAAAGCTCATAACAGTTTAAAATACCATAGTATGTAAAATCGAATATTCAAACAAATATTTGATAAATGGTATTAAAGCTTAGAGTTAAATGTTTAAACACATTATCCCTAGATATTTAAATCGTTACAACTTATTAATTTATGTAAAAGTTATATAGACCAATTATTTCATCAAAATATAGACGCCGTGATTTTTCCCTAGATATTTAACTTTTGAATTTATGTAAAAGTTATAAATTATTTCAGGTGACCTGGTGGTCTAGGGGTAAGGTGTCAGACTTATATGCTGGCGGCCGGGGTTCAATCCTCGGTCCCGGCAAAGATTTATCTGATTACCAAACCCTTCCTTCACCTCTGACAATACATCTTGTGAATGTGAGGAATGCCAGGCCTCCACCGTGGTTCGGATTCCACGTTAAGCTGTAGGTCCTTCATTTCATCTCACAATCACCCTACCATTACACATTAGCGTAAGTGCGTATAACCCGAACGGGTAGTAAGACGCGGTGCTAATAATAATAATATAAATTATTTCTTCAAAATATTTAGACGCCGTGATTTTTCCCTAGATATTTAAAGCACAACTTATGAATTTATGTGTAAAATAACTTGGGAATTTATGTAAAAGTTATATTAATATATATTATTTGACATAGTTGAATGATAACGTAAGATATACTATTGAAATCTAATAGGTAAAACGCACAAAAGCGTCACGTCGTATTGTGAAGACCATAAGAGACATATACCTCTGAAAATATTGCAACAAAGGTTCCAGTGGAAACCTAGAGAAATCGAGGGAATCGTTCATCTACGAGTTGAGCTGGCGAAGGCCAAATCACTTATTGCCAGACAGGCGGAATACATAAAAGTAAGACTCAGCCATCACCCATCGCATGAAATTCCTCCTTCGACTATATCGTCAATACAAATAAACAAATTGATAGTCCCTGAGGCATTACAAAACCTTAATTTGAGACAGTTTTCAAATTTTATAAAAATGTATTAATCACTTGAAGGAAATATATAACTGGTTTATTTATTTTTTAATTATGTTAAGGGTTTAATAAGCACACTATTCCTAGATATTTAAAGGGTTGCAACTGTAACCCTAGCTCTAAATTAGAGGGGCTCAAATACACGAAAAGAAAATATAATCTACTGTTATCAAAAAAGGTAAATAAACAAATATGTAGTGAGCAGTGTGAATTACTGTTTTGACAATGCTGAGTACATAATACGTCCCCAGTGCACGCAACTCAATCCTAGATGCGGAAAAAACTACGGTCCTCCTTCAAATATATATTATATAGACAGGATAAAGTTGAAAGCTAAAAAAAAAAGGTGCCTGGATAGTGTACTTTCCTAAACCTAGGGATAACACGGCTTAAATATAGTATTAAAAGATTGCAAGTCATAAATAGCAAGTTTATTAAATGTATGCCAAATTTTTAACAACATGCATATATTTAGAAGAAATGTATACTTGTTCCGCATAGATACAATAACAGCAATGACCTTCGTTTACAATTCGTGAGAATAGCGAAACATTTCATTAAGACCTTTCAAATGGGTCGGGAAAATAACTATCTTCAATAATAACAAATAGTAGGAAAAATCTCAAAATTATCCTCTATCATTGCTCACAATTTCCACAGAATTATATATTACTCTTAAAATCAAAGGTTTGATTACGGTTACAAAAACCAATCGATACATTTTGTAATGATATTGATTTGGATTAATCTAAATTATGTAAAAAGTCATGGATGAAGGTAAATTTTATCTAGAGGTATAGGTAGAGTATCCTTTTAGGATTCATCCACGAAGAAACATGCGCTTCTCAGAAACATTGTGAAAAGGATTTCACCCCTAAAATATATTTTTATACCATCTTTCTTGTTAAAAAAATAACTGCGTCAATTCTTGTGAAAAGGAACCACTTCATAGTATTTGGCAGAATACGCCATTTCTCTATACCAATAAGAAGCTAGCCTTCACAAAACCTGTCGCCAGGACTCTTTCTA
>CABFVX010005513.1:36109-50117 GCA_902151425.1 Timema shepardi | reverse complement strand
TCCTGCACAATTGTGACGTCTACGTCGAAATCACCCACGTCGTCACCGACGTCATTTCTTCCGAACAAAGATGGGCTCTTACTACTGGTGTATAATAGTTATATTTATAAACATACACACTAGATCTATCAGAAGGTAGAAGGTATAGGCCTAAATACACCTACCTTTAGTAAATAATTAATGATATTTGAATCATTACTTTTCCTAACATGCTGCTGGTATGAAGAAATAACACTATTGATGGACTCCTCAAACTTGACTTGAGATAAATTCTGTACTTTTGATTCTTTACATTTCACTACAACATCTGTTTGAGACTCTTCCTTTATTTTTTATGGATGTCGCTTTTTATACAAGAGTAATGAACAAGTTTCCTACTTTTGAAGAAATAGTTTTGGTTTTTGTACAAACATAAGCGACTATTCACGGCCTGTGCAAAATAATGTGAAGTAGGAATCTAAATTATACTCAAACTCAAATATAGTTCAAAATTAAGGCCGCTCCAACCGACAGATGTTATCCAACAAAAAGCACGTGAGGTGGTCAGTAGATTAGACAAGTCCAAACAAGTGCCGTGAGTGTAAACATGTCACTGTTATGCACATGAAAATATGTGTTTTCAAATGTGTTTGGCGTTCGTAGTCGCGAGCAGACAAAAACACCTAAACACATTAGAAATATTGAAAGATAAAAAGTAAATACAAAACTTGCATTTTCAATGCCACAGATATTCGGAAGTTATCTATAAGTATGTTTATCAAAAGTGAAAACATGAACAATAATATTATTTTTCAACATTAGAATTGGAGTATAAGATCTGTGTTATGTAACACTTTGATGAACCCCACCCTCCCTCATGTCACAGCGTNGGGGCCCCCCCCCCCCTCAAATCATTATATGGTTTATGGACGACCCCAGAGGAGTGCGAGAGCGAGCACTATAACAAAACAACAGTAGCCTAGTATTAATATTAGTGGGTAAATAAAAGCGTTGAAAATATTCTGACTACTGTTCTATTAAATTTCCACTCTCCCACAATTATTATTTATGTTGTTGATGACATTACTTCTCCTAACACTCCCCATATCAACAATTATGTTGTTGATGACATTACTTCTCCTAACACTCCCCCTATCAACAATTATGTTGTTGATGACATTACTTCTCCTAACACTCCCCCTATCAACAATTATGACTGCTCTAATCACACCTTTCTCATGTGAGCAACTAATTTTAGTAGGGGAGTTAATCATAAAAATAATTAAATATCAATATTTTAGTGTGATCCACGCAATAATGTAGAACTGGCATTCAAGTTAGATCGTCTAGTACGACGCCATATTGTAAAATCACTTATACATGACATAGGGCCTAACTAATCATCGCTGCATTCACTCAGAAATGAAGAGTACTTGATGGCAACACCATTTACTACTAAATATGATTTCATTATAATTTAAATTATTATTTGTGCTTATCTTACACTGAAGCACGACAAAAACCCTTTTTTACTCAGTATTACCAGAACAAATACACAGCACGTCTCTCACGTCTAGAGGTAATGGCCGCACTGAGGGTCTATGCTTTAGTAACATTTCCCAACAGATGTCAGCAGCAGCCAAGAAGTAAACCATCGTAGGGCCACTTTGCCTACCTAGGCCGCCTCACCCAACCTTCGCCTAATATTGAATAAAGTGGTCAAATAATATTTTTGAGTAAGTTTTTTGAAAAAGTATTTTTGAAACTTAAAAAACTAGGGGGAATGATGTAAGTTTCTGGTAACATTAAGGAAATAGCATTGCTATATAACAGACACCTTGATTCTTCTTTGTGCCGTAAGCATGAGACGGCCAGCCGAACACAAACAGTTTGTAATAATATAACCAAGATGTTATTACTACAAGCTCAATTTATATATAGTCACACAACAGTCGTGGATCTAAGACTTACTTTTAAAACCTAAATAAGGATCGAAACTAGTTCAGTAGAGGTTGGGGGCGTCTTGCTCCAGCCCGATTCAGGGTTAGATTCGCCCATGAAAGCATACATAACGACTTTTGGGAAATGGCTGACTCTTTTTAGACTCAATTAACTTAACCAATTATGACAGATTACATTACATCATGTACTATAGTTTACAATAAACTCAATAAAACTCCAAGTTTACTATTTGTCAACGGTCCCTCCGACAACCCCTCCCTGCCCAAAGGCCATCCTGACAAGTTTCCCCCGGAGCAGGGACTGGGGCAGCCACAAAACTCAAATCAACAAAAATATATTTAAATAATACTAGTTTAAAATGTTAGTAATGAGTAAATAAAATAACACTATTTAGATAATTCACAAACCTCAGCCGGAAAGTACCAAAAAAACATGTTGGAGTCATATTTTTTGTCGACAGTGAAAAATCCTGAGTAGCTCTCTAGATCCAGAGTTTGATCTATGGATCCTACACGCGATGCGTTCCTGGCTTGTTGGATGTCCCCGGCCTCTATGAGAGGAGTCAGGATTAGCGGCGGTCCCGGGTCCCCGACTGCGGGGACTTGACGGATCTCAGGATTACCGTGGTAGTAGTTCCCTCTCACAGTAATCAGGTATAAGCACGTGATGGACACAGTCAACCAGCTCCGGGGAAACATAGTTTGGCTCTTCCCAGCCACAACTAATCTGTTACTTTAGACTCGCACTCGAAACAATAGTTTAACTCCCACTCGACCCGATTGATATCCTGAAACAAACAATGCGTGTGTTGTCAGGAGGAATCTTTAAAATGTAATAATATTATATCATATTATGCAGGTATAGGCTACCATTAAAATGGAAAATATATTATCGTCACAAAACTAGAACTTAAGTAACTTATTAGTCAGAACTTTTCTTTCAAGGGGAACTTTCGTCACTTTACAATGGCGACTGCTATATCTCTCTTCAGCAAGCTATTTTGGAATTGGCGTTCAAATGAAGAGACGTCCAGTTAAGAATAATATTTCTTGAGTAGGCTTGCCAACTGATCTTAGTTTAAAATTATTATTTTTTAAATCTTCACCTACAATGATTCGGTTTTCCCATTTTGATTTTCAAGTGGTTTTTAACGTCATCTGGGCTTCCCACAAACGCTTTAAAAATCAGGATATTTTCACTCAAAATCCCCCTCAAGAATAATAAAAAACTTAAAATTATTCAGAGGCTCAATTTGTTGGTTGAGGACTGCTACGCACCTTAAATTTACCTTCCGTACTTGGCCTACCTTCAAATTCATGAACCACCAATATGAATCGCATAATTCGATATTAAATTCTTAAGTTAATTTAATGTATGATAGTCTTAAAGCTAGGAGCTAAACTTCTAATAGCATTCAAGCAAAAGAAAACTTAAAATATATTTATTGCACCATTGAATCGTTTGGAAAGAACTTAATTTTATCGTCGACACACAATTTTGATTTAATGAATATAGGAACGATAAGACCATTCGTTGTCAAAGAAAAGTAATGCTGACCAGATGAAGAGAGACTCCGCTATGGTCTGTGACAATCCCCGAGCCTTGGTAAATAGGACCTGAGTGGTGACAGTGGTGATAGTGTAGGAATATCGCCAGGGGCCTATAGTGGTGACAGTGGTGATAGTGTAGGAATATCGCCAGGGGCCTAGAGTGTTGACAGTGGTGATAGTGTAAGAATATATCCAGGGACCTAGAGTGGTGACAGTGGTGATAGGGTAGGAATATCTCCAGGGACCTAGAGTGGTGACAGTGGCGATAGTGTAGGAATATCGCCAGAGACCTAGAGGGGTGACAGTGGTGATAGTGTAAGAATATCTCCAGGGACCTAGAGTGGTGACAGTGGTGATAGGGTAGGAATATCTCCAGGGACCTAGAGTGGTGACAGTGGTGATAGTGTAGGAATATCGCCAGAGACCTAGAGGGGTGACAGTGGTGATAGTGTAGGAATATCTCCAGACACCTAGAGGGGTGACAGTGGTGATAGTGTAGGAATATCTACAGGGACCTAGAGTGGTGACAGTGGTGATAGTGTAGGAATATCGAAAGGGGCCTAGAGTGGTGACAGTGGTGATAGTGTAGGAATATCTCCAGGGACCTAGAGGGGTGACAGTGGTGATAGTGTAGGAATATCTCCAGGGACCTAGAGTGTTGACAGTGGTGATAGTGTAAGAATATCTCCAGGGACCTAGAGTGGTGACAGTGGTGATAGTGTAGGAATATCTCCAGGGACCTAGAGTAGTGACAGTGGTGATAGTGTAGGAATATCGCCAGGGACCTAGAGGGGTGACATTGGTGATAGTGTAGGAATATCGCCAGGGACCTAGAGGGGTGACAGTGGTGATAGTGTAGGAATATCGCCAGAGACCTAGAGTGGTGACAGTGGTGATAGTTTAGGAATATCGCCAGGGACCTAGAGTGGTGACAGTGGTGATAGTGTAGGAATATCTCCAGGGACCTAGAGTGGTGACAGTGGTGATTCAGTGGTGATAGTGTAGGAATATCGCCAGGGACCTAGAGTGGTGACAGTGGTGATAGTGTAGGAATATCGCCAGGGACCTAGAGTGCTGACAGTGGTGATAGTGTAGGTATATCTACAGGGACCTAGAGGGGTGACAGTGGTGATAGTGTAGGAATATCGCAAGGGACCTAGAGTGGTGACATTGGTGATAGTGTAGGAATATCGCCATGGGCCTAGAGTGGTGACAGTGGTGATAGTGTAGGAATATCGCCAGAGACCTAGAGTGGTGACAGTGGTGATAGTGTAGGAATATCGCCAGGGAACTAGAGTGCTGACAGTGGTGATAGTGTAGGAATATCGCCAGGGACCTAGAGGGGTGACAGTGGTGATAGTGTAGGAATATTGCCAGGGACCTAGAGTGGTGACAGTGGTGATAGTGTAGGAATATTGCCAGGGACCTAGAGTGGTGACAGTAGTGATAGTGTAGGACTATCGCCAGGGACCTAGAGTGCTGACAGTGGTGATAGTGTAGGAATATCGCCAGGGACCTAGAGGGGTGACAGTGGTGATAGTGTAGGAATATCTCCAGGGAGCTAGAGTGGTGACAGTGGTGATAGTGTAGGAATATCTCCATGACACCTAGAGGGGTGACAGTGGTGATAGTGTAGGAATATCTACAGGGACCTAGAGTGGTGACAGTGGTGATAGTGTAGGAATATCTCCAGGGACCTAGAGTGCTGACAGTGGTGATAGTGTAGGAATATCGCCAGAGACCTAGAGTGGTGACAGTGGTGATAGTGTAGGAATATCTCCAGGGTCCTAGAGGTGGTGACAGTGGTGATAGTGTAGGAATATCGCCAGGGACCTAGAGTGGTGACAGTGGTGATAGTGTAGGAATATCGCCAGGGACCTATAGTGGTGACAGTGGTGATATTGTAGGAATATCGCCAGGGGCCTATAGTGGTGACAGTGGTGATAGTGTAGGAATATCACCAGGTGACCTAGAGTGGTGACAGTGGTGATAGTGTAGGAATATCTCCAGGGACCTAGAGTGGTGACAGTGGTGATAGTGTAGGAATATCGCTAGGGATGAGAAATCACTTAGGGACATAATAAAACCAGACTGTGAGCATATGATTCATCTCGGGTTCTGGTCGTGACCATTCCCAATGTACATCTTGATGGTTCTCGGTACTCGTGGGCACTATATTCTACAGTCTTGTTCTCAGCCACCAGGTAGTACGTCTGGATGGTTCTCGGTACTCGTGGGCACTATATTCTACAGTCTTGTTCTCAGCCACCAGGTAGTACGTCTTGATGGTTCTCGGTACTCGTGAGCACTATATTCTACAGTCTTGTTCTCAGCCACCAGGTAGTAGTACGTCTCCTGCCAACGTTTATCATGAAGTTATTGTGGTATTTAAATAAACGAGAAATACCTTTATTAAAAACTTGATTTATTCAGATACGTAGTTGTGATTTACACCTTAGCTATTGCTTTTAGACCATCTATGCTGAAAATATGATTGGTTTGTTTGCCGCAGGGGTTGAGTCACCTTCATACCGACTGACTGCCAAAAAGAGAGTCCTATTCCCAGTTTGGAAAGTGGCACCAATAGCATCTCAGTCCTGAAGAGTGAGAAGGGCTGCACTTTCACTTTAAAAACTAACCAACCCCAAGAATGGGGAAGTCTTTTTTAGCGGTAATTTCCTTTAACAATTTCTAAGTTTTTTATGTCAGGAGGGTGGTCAATCAACCAAACAAACACGTTGTTCTCCTGTCCAGTTATAAATTGAGAATAACTGGCTAAAATATATTACTCTGAAATGAGTGTTTGGAGAAGTTGCTAGTAAATATATTACTCTGGGAGTGGAGTGTTTGGAGAAGTTGCTAATAAATATATTACTCGGGGAAGGAGTGTTTGGAGAAGTTGCTAATAAATATATTACTCGGGGAATGAGTGTTTGGAGAAGTTGCTAATAAATATATTACTCTGGGAGGGAGTGTTTGGAGAAGTTGCTAGTAAATATATTACTCGGGGAAGGAGTGTTTGGAGAAGTTGCTAATAAATATATTACTCTGGGAGGGAGTGTTTGGAGAAGTTTCTAGTAAATATATTACTCTGGGAAGGAGTGTTTGGAGAAGTTTCTAGTAAATATATTAGGAGTGTTTGGAGAAGTTGCTAATAAATATATTACTCGGGGAGGGAGTGTTTGGAGAAGTTGCTAATAAATATATTACTCGGGGAAGGAGTGTTTGGAGAAGTTGCTAATAAATATATTACTTTGGGAAGGAGTGTTTGGAGAAGTTGCTATATAAATATATTACTCGGGGAAGGAGTGTTTGGAGAAGTTGCTAATAAATATATTACTCGGGGAAGGAGTGTTTGGAGAAGTTGCTAGTAAATATATTACTCTGAAATGAGTGTTATCGTACTTAATTTATTGATATCTAGTACATATTGAGAGAAATATATGTTAATGTGTTCTTAGATTTATACAATTCTGACAGCTGTGTATGAAATAATACATTATTAAGGATACCTGCGTGTGTGTCCACTTGTTCTAATTCCGTTCAGTAGCACATGACTATTTGAAGAGATTGATAAACACACTTATACTAGCTAATGGTAAATATCAGACAGACTGATTAAACTTGCTATTTGTTTAAAAAGTGGTTAAATAACTAAAGCTATCAATATTTTACCGATAAGAACAGCGATCGCCTACGAAATGATGGGACAAACAGCATTAGTCCAGCTAGTTCCAACATTGGCCGCTACTCATTTCTGTTATATTCAATGATCTATAATGTGCTTTCATAGGGTTTTTGTATCGACAATTTTATTTCTTTATTCGTATAGCTGGGCCATGCGTGTTGACCTCTCTTCTAAATAAGTACATTTACCGTTAACGCACAAATACATAAAACTACTTACGTTACCAACATATTTCAATACACTCTGTCACTTCTGTTTGTATTGGCTGTACGTTTATTTTTATGTATCAACAGTTCTATAGTCGTGCCATTTTTAAATCTACATATTTTTATTTTACTTGTTTCCTTATCTATACTTTGTTTTTGGTTGTTAGTTGTTTAATAACATTCGTATTCAAATTACTTAAAATCCTTATTAATAATAATTTTAAATTGGAACACTAATAGATTCGTTAATTTTGAAGTGATAGAATTGAACCATTTCCCTTTTTATAATAAATATAGATAGTACAAGAGATTTAATAAAGGCGCTGAAGCTTAGTTTGAATTTATCAGCGAGTAGACTAATATTGGTAGAACAAGAAGTACCAACACAAACTGAAGGAAAGATGAAATCATATCAAGAATTAAAGGAGAACCCGAAACATGGCAGACATATTATATAATATATTTGATCAGATTGCTTCGTACATATCAATTTATTGCATACAAACGAATAACAAAATGGCCTTTACCTAAGAAATCAATCGTTAGAGAAATATTATCATTTTAAGCTAAGTATGATTGTGATTATTAACGTTTATTCGTGCCCTTGTAGTCTTTCTTTTCCTTTATTAATCAATTATACTGAGCTCATTTTTATATTTTACTGCAGACCAGGTTTAAAACTATTATCTATAAATATCTCACCATTTTCACTAATATTTATATTAAAAATGTGATATTTATGAGGAATATTAAAAGAAATGAAAGAATTTAAAATACTATTTAGAATCGTGTGGCAGAACGAAGTATTGTAAGGAATAACCAGTGGCCTGACTGACCTCTAGGTGATCCTACATGGTTGATGAACCCCGGTACCCTGGGTTCGAACGGTAGCCCTCCCATACAGCTTCCTAACACGCGTAGCCCCAATAACAGGCAGAGTGACCCCCCCCCCTCCCCTAGCCACTATACTCGATGGTGAGTAGTCAGCCATGTTAGCTGGATACACTACTTAATATTCTGACTTCTGTCCCGGCTTACCGTGATGAATGCTGACACTCTGTTCATGTTGTCAGCGAATATGTTCTATTTGTTTACATGCAAACTACAACAGCTTGCAATACTCGATTTGTCATTCACAAGCCAGAACACTACACTACTATACAAGCACGCCTATAATTCAGGCCGAGTGATACACTACCGGGGGTTTTCTTTAAAATACTCGAACACATTTTGAATATATTGACTCCCTCTTACTATTTGGACAACTTTCATTTGTTCTCGCGCTTGTTTACATTCTGCGTTCACAAACATCGTGAATCATCACTTGCCCTAGTGTCAACTAAACTGATTGGCAACGTCACAATGACAGTGGACAAACTTGCCCACAATCTGAGACATTTACAGTTCTACCTGTGGGAGTTAAAAGTTCTAGTTATTGAAGGAGGGGGACTTACACTTTCTTCACAAACAAAAGCATAACTTTTAGACATAAATAGATTGAAAACATTATTCTCCACATTGATCTTCAACAACATTACATTTTTCGGACAGATAACAAAATTCTTCCCTTTAGACTCTAAAATAACTCTGAACAAGCGATCCACAATACTTTCTGTCTTTATTGATAAAAAACATCTCATCTAGATCAAATTATATAAAGGTTACTGTCTTATTCCAAGCTATTGGAATGGTATGAATTCTATATTGTTAAAAAATTCGTACCCTCTCTGGCAGTGGTACATTAACAATTAGTTATTGCAAACTATCTCCTATAAAAATGGCATCAACAGAGCTCATTCTGTAAAAATCATGTACATATATTGCTTTAATGGGGTGTATCGATAGGAGTGGTGGTCGATTCTTCTCACTTATCGGGGTAGGTGATTTTAAAAACAACTACGGTTCAATAAGCATGCTGTTTGAATGATTACACGAACTAATCTCTAAAGCATAACGGAAATTACTAATTTCCAAACGAACATTTTCAACCCCTCTGAGATTCTCAACACTAAACCATTCACATCTACATGAGAGGTAAGGGTGTGCATCCCCCTCAACCAACTCTTTATACTAGCACTATGCTATAAATACAACTCTTGAAACTGTTCTCCTGTAACTCTTTCATAAGTGTTAATTGTTTCTTATGATCTACTAATAATTCATCTTGTTCCTGATATAACTGATCTAACTTTTCCTGTAACAAGGACAAATCTTCGGACTCTAAAATTCTTGAGGACTTTCCCCCCAAAATCAAACAAAGACATTTCTCTTGAACCTTATCTTAGACGCAACCTTTCAAAGATGGTCCAAAGTATACATTAAAATAAGAACAGGGCAATAGGAGTGAGCAGCTTGAGAATAATAAACATCTGAGTACATCAAGAGCACCCATGGGCACTAAACCCAATACAGTGGGGAAATATCCCAGACATTTAAATAATATTCAGTGTTACCCAGAAAACAAAGTAATTAAAGAATGATAGGTTATAAAACTTAAGGGTAAATCCTATAGCTAGAGTATTAAATAAAATTGAGAAATCCATTAGATTGTTTATATATATATATGAATTCAGTAGATAAATACTCTTAGATATAATGAGCCTAAAAGCAATTATTAATAATAATAATAATAATAATAATAATAATATTTAGCACCACGTCTTACTACCCGTTCGGGTTATACGCTTTGAGTACTAATTACGCTAATGGATTGGGAATTGGGAAGGTTGAATTAGAGGACGTGAACACGCATTTGCGTGGAGGTAGAGTGGAAAACCATTTAGGAAAAACCACCCCCAGTTCACACGACCGAGATTCGAACCTCAATCTCCCCGTCCTCAGCAGTCGAGCTCTACACGACAAGCGCGTTAGCCAACTACGCCATCGAGGTGGGTAAGAAATTATTAATATATAATAATTCTACGCCCATTGTAACCTAACAAAAGAGTAAAACAAAATTATTGAGAAAAGCCATTAATTGATATTAACAATACTTTATGTATATCACATAAAAACATCAAACAATTTGCTATTTCTCACTTGAGATTTTCATACATAATTACTCAAAAGTTTCTCGAGATACTTATTCTACAAATATTTCTTACATTCATTTGTTAGCTCGTAATAATTTAATACAGTTATTCGGAATATCGATCATAAACTTCAAACTTATAATATAAGAACATTTTACGTTAAACTAGCCTGTCAGACTATTAATTAAAATGGAGATAATATCAACAACATATAATATGACACCTAACATTAGCCTGGACTAAGGAAAATACTTAACCAAAATAATGATCTAACGTTTGTCCATCTATCGCTTCACTAGTGCTATCCAAAAATTCAGTATCATAACTTATATAATTAATAATAATAATAATTAATTATTTAAAATACAATAAAAAGCTTACTAAAATATTTTGCATTTAGTTTGATCAAAGATTTAACATGTCTGAAATTTAACCCGAAATAGTATTGCCGTGAAAAGAATGGAATTTTGAAGAAATTACGTCTATATAAATATTAATGCCGAAATAAAATGTATGTTTACATTTCATAATAAATAAACCGAAACCTCAGCTTCGTCCTACAAAACCAGAGCAATGTCCAAGAGTAATCATCAAATTTCACTGCCAGTCTTTTATATGATTCGCACAACTCCAGAACACGGAATGGAGGGATAGCAAGGGGGGGTGGGGGAACCAAAGACAATCAAACAAGGGGAAGGATCTACGTGTGACTCGAGGCTTCCACTCGTTTCTCGAAGATATTTGAACGTATAGACACTGGGTTGTAGAGTCATCTTTTTTCTTCTTAAGTTCTTTGGCTTGTCTTGATCTCACGGCTTTGATTCTTGGACGGAGCCATTTAGTTATTCGTGGCGTGATGTTGTGATCGTGTGTGTTGTCTCTCTCTGGTGAGTGTGCAGTGGAGCCAGTTTAAAGGGGTAAGTAGACGTTTTGACTGACTTGTTTTCTTTTCACTTGTAGCTAATGCTACAAATCTCCCCTCCCCCTCGGTCTAGAGGTGAGGGGGGAGTGATTCCCCATATTCTTCTGACGCCTCGGGCAGATAATGAGGACGTCAATGATCACCTTGTAGTCCCTCGGTCGTTGAGACAGCATCAAGTCGTGCGTCATGTTGCCACGGACTGCCGGGTCTCAGCCATTCCGGAGCAGCATCCACAGGCCTCATAGCCTGCTTTGCTGTTGCTCGTCACAGCAAGATCTGGACTGGTCCGCCATTTCTCCAGGCTCTTACTTCCTTCTTGAGACTCTCAGGGTAGCCACTCGCTGAATCACCAGTGTCCCATTCCATGCTTCAGAGTCATCTCTCCGAGGCTCTCAACTCAGTCACACGGATAAGATAGGAAAAAGGGTGGGTGGCAGACACAGGATAACAGGGAGTTCGCAGAGCTACGCATACAAAAACAAATCATTAGTGTTCATCAAATATATAATATTGAACAACACTCTTGATTCTATACCCAGGGCTTTCCAAATTGTCTTGAAGGCATCATTCTCCGTTGGCAGGTTCACTATACTCTCGTACTCATATGAGAATGTGTTAGTCGATATCACTTTACAGGAAAATTTTCGGGTGAAGATGGCACAATGCAAATATCGTCACTACCACTTTCACATCTTGATATATAACCAACAGTTCATGATATTAGATATATATTAATATCGTTCACCAATTTAAACCATGGCCGCGTTAAAACCAAGTTCTCCTTAGCACTAGTATCACATTCCAAGTTACAATTTTTTTTTATCCTCGGGCCCGAGATGCCATAAGGGCAATAAGAACACTCATAAATCACCTATAATAATTACTTAATTACCCTAAATTACACGTTAGGACTTCATGTCTTACACTAAATTTACCCTTAGGGCCTCTTGGACCTGTGCTCTTGAGATGACTGATGTAAGCCCGTCTAGTAACAGTAACGTCGGCTACTTGCTTGAGGAGGACCGTCATGGGGGTTAGGAATTTATCCGCCATCCATGGACCACCCCACCTCGGGCACAGCTTTGCAGACCTCTTATCCACCGTGGAGCCCAAGGGAAATTCTCTACAGAGCACACGCTTGCCAATATTATACGGAACTGGAAGTCTACCTTTATTATATGTATTAGCTACCCTTCTCTGTGCTCTTCTAACGTGATCAAGGGCACACCTACACTTATCTTCATAAGGGGTTACATCATCATCCTCCAACAATGGACCGACGTCCCAGATAGTAAACAGAGGATGATTCAGTTCCTGACCAAGGATCACAGATGCGGGTGAACATCCAGTAGATTCATGAAAGGCGGAGTTGAAAGCCATATTAAGGAAGTCTAACTTCTGGTCCCACCAATGTTGTGCCTGATTATGAAATAAAGTCAGGGCTACCACCAAATTCCTATTGAACCGCTCGACGTGGTTCGACCCAGGGTGACAGGGGCTGGTGGTGACATGCTTGATGCCCCAAATGAAACACATATCCTTAAACTAAGCGGATCTGAAGCAGGGACCATTGTCACTCACCACAATTTGAGGTGCCACAAAAAAGGATCAAACACGCCTACTCAATGAGTTGACTGTAGTGGTCGCCTTCATATTACGAAGAGGGATCAGAATGACCAGCTTAGAAAAAGCGTCAACAAGAACGAGAATGCAAGATTTACCCAAGGAGGAACGGGTAATAGGCCCCCCATAATCGACGAAAACTTTATCTCCGAGGCGTTGGGTAACATCGCCGAATAAATCCCAACTCTGGAATTCTGGGTGGGCTTGGCTTTCTGACAATCCTCACAGTGGCTAACCTATTCCATAACGTCATGATATAGTCCAAGCGAGAAAAACTCTCGTGAAACTTTTTTAACAGTTTTCAATACACCAAGGTGACCACCAAATACAGCATTATGAAAATATCTTAATAACATGGGGCGTATAGTCATGGACACAACAACCTTCCTACTTTTTTCCTTAGCATTAGTCACTACCAGATGATCTTTAAACCTTGAGTACTTACCCACCTTTTCTCCCTTCAGAATTATCTCCATGATATCAAGGCACCAGGGGTAGTTTCCTTAATGATCCCTGATAGTGACAAGAGACACAGGAATGGACCTAATCACTAAAGATGCGAAATTTTCATCTCCCGACCCTACATAATCACCATCTTCCACAATGCGGGATAAAGCATCCGCAGTTGAATTTAACTTCCCAGAAACACATGCTGGGTCGAAAATTTGAACTGGGTCAGCCTTCAAACTCATCTTCCCACCTTACCTAACTGCTTCGGATGGTTTCACATCCAGAGGAACGCCTGATTGTCAGTGTACTGTTCGAACTACCTCTGTTCTAAGTAATCAGCGAACCGCTCAATGCCCGCTACGCAGGCAAGGCATTCCTTCTCGTAGGCACTGTACCACCTTTCGGCATCCACGAGTGTCCGACTAGCGAAAATTACCGGTCTGACACCCTCGGAAGTTCTTTGGGAAAGTACAGCATCCAGAGCTACCGCGGACGCGTCAACATGAAGGAGAAAGTTAATCGAAAAGTCGGGAATTCTTAATACTTCGGGCGAGATAAGTTTCCTTTTCAAAAAGTTAAACGCACTAGCCTGCTCC
>CABFVX010005513.1:0-36008 GCA_902151425.1 Timema shepardi | reverse complement strand
ACCCCCCCCCCCCACAAAAAAAACACTCAGAGGTGCGGCTATCTCTGAAAAGGACGAAATAAACCTAGCGTAATACGCGCACATACCAATGAACCTCATAACACCCTTAATATTTGGGTGGGGGGAATCAATGATGGGGCGGATGCGCTCAGGATCAATAAGCAGATATCCTGAGGAAATCACATAACCAATATACTTAATAGAAGGCCTATCCCATGTTACCTTATCGGGGTTAACGGTTAAACCCACACTACGCAGATGGCTTAACACTTCCTCTAAATGCTTTACTTGATCATCCAAAGAATCGCTATATACACAAGTATCATCTAAATAATTAAACACATACTTAAATTTAATATCCGACAGGACGTGATCGAGGATACAACTTAATTCTTGCCCACCAATGCTACATCCCAAGGGGACGCGATTGAACTCATACTGTCTCCAAGGGGTGACAAAAGCAATAGACTTCTTCGAAGATTCTACCAAGGCACACTGCAAAGAACTTGCATTGAGGTCGATCAAACTAAATAGCTTAGCCCTGCCTAAATGGTGAAAGGCAGACTCTAAACTCGGCATAGGGTAAAGATCGAATTGGATTTTCTTGTTAATTTTCCGATAATCCACAATCAACCTGTAACCTTCACCTTTCTTAGGGATTATAAACGCGGGACTGGCGTGCGGATAATTGGAGGGACGGATGACTCCTTTAGACTCTAGATCCTCTATTAATTCGTGGAAAATCTTCATTTTGGGTGGGGCACAAGAGTACGGACCAGACCTCACTGGGACATTATCCTCCACCACAATCTCATAGGGAAGCATATCACATTTTCCTAACCGGGTAGTAATAACATCAGCAAACTTTGAAATAATCCCATTCATCACGTCCTCACTACTGTTCAAAAGATACATGTTAGAAACACTCGGAGAGTGGCACAACGCAAATTTAGTTTAGGAGAAAACCCATATCATCACCGAAGCTTCTCACCCTAACATTATCTTCACAAGAAATGTCATTATCAGAGTTCCCAGGGCTAATATGAAGTGAATTTCGTCTATAAAGTTTTCCTTTTAAGCTCACCAAATATGATCTGTTTTTCAATATCTTAACCACACTACTAGTGGCTGAAATGAGAGTTTCAGCCCGCTTTCTCTCATAAGAATAGCATTGATAGTAGCCCGGTGGCCCAGGTAGTACAAAGCTCTCATTGGCCGGATTTGGTCACTTGACCACGCCTCCTGCTCTCTGATTGGCTGCTATAAATAGCCTCATTCCCCTTCCACCCCATGACTTACTTTCCCCCTCCTCCTAACCTCTCCCCTACCACCCCCAACCTAGGACATTTTGGTTCTTGCTGATTAATTATTAATGATTGTTAATTAATTATTGTTAATTGATTATTGTAAAATAATTAATTGGTAGAATAGAGGTGTTGGACTTTATTCATCGATTTGTTTATTATAACCTCTCGCTATGACGGTCGGGGGCTAGAACGAGCATTGAAAGGCAGCAGTGGGGACGCGCGGTGCAGTTTTAGAACCCTCTCTAGCAAGTGTCAGCGGCCGGCCGAGGGCCGAGCCATCCCTTTCACTTCCCTCCTCTGACTGCTTGAATTCTCCCTCACCCCCTCCCCTCTCTTAACGCTGCCAAAATTCCCCCAGCCGTGAAGGTCGTAAAAGAAATGTTAAATTTAAACATCTGTGCTCCTTACAGACTCATTAACCTGTATACTGCTGGTCATTCACTGCTGGTAATGAGCCACTCGTCGAAGGCTCAGGAATTCGCTCACCGGTCATTAATGAACAAAGAATAGACAGCGACACACTTGCTGCCTCTGGTACTACTTCACACCTCCCCTCTCCCGCCCCCCAATGACCCGAACTCATTAACCTCCTTGGAGGTACACGAATCGAAACCCGCCTGTTAAATACCATTAACTATCACTCCGTCTTGTACAACCAGACATGCAGCACTCAGGGGGCTCCGTCTTGTACAACCGGACATGCTGCACTCAGGGGGGTGTTAAAATCAAATATCTAGCAACCCCTAACACCTCATAGCTTCTTAGCATTGCACATAGAAGGAATGACCATAATACACTGTGCTAATAATACTGATCCTTTCCAGAAAATTTACCCAAAAAATAACTTGCTGAAGGATCAAACCCATGACCTTCCCAAACGGCTGTTTTCATAAGCTAGGGGATTATATCAATTTGTGGTGACAAGAACAAATATGTTTTGACAAATGCTGTCCATTTAACCGCTACATGAACGTTATTGTTCAGCACTCGAGCTATTAGAGGGAAGGTTTAGAGAAGAGACTTATTTCAAATAATTGTTTAGGGTGAAATCATCACACATGTATAATTAGTAGTAGACTGATACATTCGCGGCTGCTAGAAGATTTATGGTGACTAACAGGTCTTACATAGGGCCTTGCGAGAGGGGGGGATGAGCAACGACCCCCTCAATGCACCCGACATTTGCGCGAGGGAGAAAAAGTACCTTTGGTACCCACGTTTGCTATATTTTTATCTACTCTCACATATTTATATGCCGTAGCGTGCGTAGAAGGAGAGTGGAAAACACCGCTAGTTTACGAGTCCTAGAAAGTCCATACGAGCACCGCAAGTCCCTGTGGTACCCGCGTTTGTAGTGTTCTGTACCTCTCTCTCTCTCTCTGCTAAGGCTGTAGCGTGTCAATCAGATTGATTGATCACCTACAAGGAAAAAACTAACTATTTATCAATATTCGTGTAATTGGGTGCCACGTTGGGGTTATATGGAGATATTAAAAGATAAACTACCTCAAAGTTGTACTCTAATACAAAAAACTGCGTATTGGCCTACGTTCAAAACACGTGGATTAGTCAAAAAATTAATTTACATTTTTATAATTGCGGTTCTAGATATCACAAAAGAAGACTAATGTTATTAAAGTTATGAATAAGATTTGTGAATATGTGCCCTAGTTATAAAAAGGGGTCTGATACAAAACTTACAGCTGACCATGTGGCCGTTAATATAATTTAAAAAATATACTTCTATATCATTTCTTTTCGTAAAACAAACAGTGAAAATCAAATAACTAAATTAATACTGATGCATTTTGATACAGGATATATGTGTATAAAACTCACCCAAGGGCAGATGCCTGCAGATATCGTTTACTCATTTCACAAAAACAGAATTATCTATGATGGCGGCTCCACGTGGATCAACTCTGACTCACGCAGTAGAGAAGAAAGAATCAAGTCGATGTGCCGAGTCAAGGCGCAGCGATACCATGCGCCTCTGGTGGTCGACAGAAGAAGCTCGTCAGTTTCTAAACTCTTCTCTCTTTCTCTTTCTCATTTATTCTCCCTTATTCTACCTCTGCTTCGTAATTCATTCTCCTTTATCTCCCTTTTCATGTTCGTGTCTGATTGTCGCTATATAAGGGTAGCACCATGAGCTCATTTATGCACAACGCCTTCTCTCAGCCTAGGTACTAGGACGAAGCTCTGCCGGTGAGAAAACTACCAAGAAGGACCATGGGGTTCGTGGCGTCGGATTCGCCGCCATAGCATCGACGTTGCTGGATGAATCGTCGGAATCAACGAGCTGGACACCAGGACAACTCAACTAGGGTATCAGTATCCAGCCGGGGTCGTTTAGTCACTAGCATGTAGTCAGAAGATACTTTATTTTTTATTTGATATGTTGTAAATAGTTATTCGGAAGTCCTTTAATTTTGCAAGAGAAATGTTTCATTTTATTAGATTTGTATCATGTTCAGAACTAGCTAATGCTAGAAGTATCGTGGTAATATTTCGCCTGTCTGTCTGATTGACAAGTCAGATGTTAATGACTCTTAAAGTCAATTGCTGAGTGCCTTTGTATTTTGGTTTTATTTTGTTAGACCAAGTATCATATTCAGAACTAGCTAACTTCGTTATGCTAGAAGTACCTTGGCAATATTTCGCCTTTCTGTCCGATGGACATGTAAAATTTTAATGACTCATAAAGTCAAATGCTGAGTGCATTATTGTATTTTTGGACACGGTCCTAACGTCCGTGCCTCTCACTTGGAAAATGTGAATTTTAGTGTGGTAAATGTACACTAAATCACAAGTTCCTATAAATCTTTAAAAGGTAAAATAGTTCATGACACCCTAAACGTCATGTGCATCAGTACTTTGTTATTGATGGTTATCGCCAGGAAGTCTGTTTCTTTTTTCTGCCTTACGCAGTGTAGTTGTAAATCATAGAGGTTTGACTATGCAGTCAATGTTCATTAAAGGTATTAGTTTGGGTGCGCAACCCGTGGAAAGTGACTGTTTGTCATAGTGGGGTCCGCGCAAATAATATTTTGTTTTACCCTGTAAATAAGTTCTTAAATTTTGTGGTAGTTCAAAATTAGGTTAATGTACTAGTGAATGCATGGGTAGTACCGTAGTGGGAACATGACCTGCCATAGTACTTTAATGACTTCTGGCCCTTAGCCATCATCCAGCAGGATTTACCTGTCAACTATCCAACTATTTTAGTAACACTAAACCTTGTCGAGTGAGACTGTGTAAATGTTATACTGTAAATTTGTTCTATATTTTGCTTTAACTAATTCTCACATTACTCTCCTTTTAGAAATTCTACTGCCTCTTGACTGGTCACTGTGTTGCCCAGGTCACTGCAAGTAATCAAGTAATCACTCAAGGATATTTGTCTTGAGAAGAGAATTAATATGCTATCATTTTCTGCCTAATTGTAAAACTTGTAAACTGTAACACTTCTAATGTCTACTAAATAAAACTATTGTTAAATTGAAATGTTAAGTTTTCTAATTTACATAGTAGTAGTAGTAGGAAGTTGGTACAAGGCAATATTCCACTGTCCGAGATCGAGCTTTCCACGCTCTCTTATTAAAATAACCAAGTATAACCAGAGCTAGCAATCGTATGATGCAAGAGTGGAATAAATGACCAAATAATATTAGGTGTTAAAGAACAAGGGCCTTCTCGCTTATTTACCAAAGGTTGAATGTACCTTCATCTGCGTGGAGGGAGGTTGGGAAACACAGGATATCTATCACAGCGTCTTACTACCCGTTCGGGTGAATGTGAGATATAAATGGAGGACCTACAGTTTAACATGTAATCCAAACCAGGGTGGAGCTCTGGCATTCCTCACAATATACGTCTTGTCAGAGGTGAAGGAACTACGCGCGAAATAAATCATAAAATACGTTACTTTCATAGTCGTACCGCAGCTGGGGTGAATGAAAAAACTCAGTGGACAGTTTGTGACCGTAATGTAATCTGGTGGTCTAGGGGTTAGGGTGTCAGACTTCAGTGCTAGGGGGTCCGGGGTTCAATCCTCAGTGCCGACCCCTTTTCAATGTCAGTTAGTAGTTCCATAAAAATGTCTCGCGTGCTAGTCCAGGGCTTGTGCAAAAAAATTCAGACAGTCTAATTTATAGTACTCAAAACACAAAGAGCTGAAGTATTCGAAGATGTCTGCCAAAAGTAGAACATCACTTAAAACATATAAATTTTGATAATCTTCCATGACGAATAGAAAAAATGTACCTTCATCTGCGTGGAGGGAGGGTAGGTTTGCGCTCCACGTTTGCACCACCGTGCTTGTTCATTATGTGCGCACCATCATTTGCTATTAATTCAACGCCAAAGTGTACCCCACACTTGCATGAACAGCGCATCGAGCAGACACCTCCGTCCACGTCGCTAATTAGAAGGTGTCTAATAAATAACGGTACTTACACAGACCTGATACGGTTTGCGCATGTGCAGACACCATTATGGTATTTAGGTCACTACACAAACAAATAATTATTTGGGCTGTATGAGGAACCAGTATACTTTTAATATTATCATTTCCACCAATTTCACTCCTTAAATGTATTTTAAGATCAGTAGTCAAATTCATAAACATTTTAAATGAACGTATTTGTGCGTGTACTCATATTTGCGTAGAGGGAGAGCGTAAAACCTCCCTAAATATGCTCGGCGGTGTTAGAAGTGGGTCTATACAGGCAAGTTCACACACAGGGTCATTTATAATATCTAGCACCGCGTCTTACTACCCGGTTGGTTCTAATATTTAAATTTTCCCAGGTCTATGACCGCACTCTTGCAATATACTAAAGTGAGGGAGGGTTCAAATCCTAGTCTAACATCTTTGGTCAGTTACGGGCTCCCGATTAACACACACACCAGGTGTTCCACCACCCAAGAAAGGAACAACGAACACCTCAATGCACCCGACATTTGCGCGAGTGAGAAAAAAGTCCATGTGGTACCCGCGTTTGCTAGACAGACCATGGAATATTTACACACACGCGAACACACACACCCTCCCCTCCCGCCCTCCTTCTGACTCCCCTCCTAACATCCCTTCCCCTGTTCCAAACTTGTTGTTATTGTTCCAAATATGCTGGTACTTGTAATTTCTTGTGTAGAAAAGCACCCTAGTTCACCTGACTGAGATTTGAACAGGGAGGAGTAAGTCGGAAGGGGGAAACCATACACTTCAGCAGGGATTCAAACCCCCTGCCATAACAAGCCGAGTAAGTCACACGCACCCGGTGTTCCACCAACTGTAAACCCTGCAGGGAGTTGATT
Source organism: Timema shepardi (assembly GCA_902151425.1). NCBI lineage: Eukaryota > Metazoa > Arthropoda > Insecta > Phasmatodea > Timematidae > Timema > Timema shepardi. The sequence continues at coordinate 29,382 of CABFVX010005513.1, read as the reverse complement.
CCAACATCGTCCCTTAAACTGCTAGTCCAGATACGGAGCAGAAAGTTTGTACGTTAATGTTGGGCGCAAAAGTAAAACTGTATATATGTTGTTCTCTCCACCGTGTGCCCGCCACCCACCAAGGCTCATAGATCATCTAGTGACGCCTTAGACCATTCACCCCTCGATGCAAGTATAAAATTTTTGATGGCACGCACACCGGTATTCGAACCTCGATGTCTTTAGCACAACTGATGTCTGTTAGAACGGCCGTACTTCAGGCACCAGCACCAATTTTTGAAGGGTCTTTACCTGTCGACTAGATTTTTTAAGACCCGGTAGAATGTGTACCCGCGTTTGATTCATACTTCAATCACTTCGACATCGGCCGTCTAGTGACATCTTGTGACTATGTGATCAACGATTCAAGTATACAGTGCTATGTGACGGTAGATTGCTACCCACGTGTAAAGTGAAAACAACCGTTTTATTCTTCAAGCCACTTATAAAAAATAATTAATTGTTCGCAACTATATTTTGGCGGAATAATATATAACTTCATAGATTCTTAAGTAATATCCGGGTCGAGGAAGATATAAAATGTACCTGCATTTGTGTGAATGCATAGCGATACGGTTCACCTGTATTCAATACCCTCCCCCCTGCTAATAGCCACGAAGTTAAGCTTATCGGTATTTATAACTGCGTCCTACTACCAGTCAGGAGCACAAGACGTGGACGATGAGGGGGGAAAACAGGCCTCGGTACACACGCGCGACCGGGATTTGAAGGGGCCGTCCTCACGATAAAAGCCTACCAACATTTGTTTTGTTTGACAACTACTGTCACCATGTACGTGTTAAACGATTAAGTATTAATTACGCTAGCGCATTGATAATTGGAAAGTTTGAATTTAGAGGAAGTGAGCCAGCATCTGCGTGGAGGGAAAGTGAAAAACTACCCTACAGGTCTAAGACAGATCTCTCTCAGTATACTAAACTGCAGGGGTTTCGAAACCTGATCCGCTGGATGGCTGCCACCTTATTTGATAAGCTAGGGGGGGTCTCCAGCTCAAAGAATTTTATTTGATATAGGTTTGGTAACGACATAGATACTTTTATTTTGAAACAATGAAAGGACAGGGACGAGAACCCCCCGCATTTGCATGAAGAACGAGATGTAAATGACAACGTTCTTTGGAGTGGGTAGTATGAATCCAACTAGAATGTATGCTTGTAGGTTAGCATGAGGTGGGGTGCGGTTGCTTTATTGTAACGTACTAAACTAGTATCATTACAGCTCCTGAATTATAGATATTGTTGTGTTCTTATCAAGCTCCTGAATTATAGATATTGTTGTGTTCTTATCAAGCTCCTGAATTATAGATATTGTTGTGTTCTTATCAAGCTCATGAATTATAGATATTGTTGTGTTCTTATCAAGCTCCTGAATTAAAGATATTGTTGTGTTCTTATCAAGTTCCTGAAGTATAGATATTGTTGTGCTCTTATCAAGTTCCTGAATTATAGATATTGTTGTGTTCCTATCAAGCTCATGAATTATAGATATTGTTGTGCTCTTATCAAGCTCCTGAATTATAGATATTTTTGTGCTCTTATCAAGCTAATGAATTATAGATATTGTTGTGTTCTTATCAAGCTCCTGAATTATAGATATTGTTGTGTTCTTATCAAGCTCCTGAATTAAAGATCTTTTTGTGCTCTTATTAAGCTCCTGAATTATAGATATTGTTGTGTTCTTATCAAGCTCCTGAATTTTAGATATTGTTGTGTTCTTATCAAGCTCCTGGATTATAGATATTGTTGTGTTCTTATCAAGCTCCTGGATTATAGATATTGTTGTGTTCTTATCAAGCTCCTGAATTATAGATATTGTTGTGTTCTTATCAAGCTCATGAATTATAGATATTGTTGTGTTCTTATCAAGCTCCTGAATTATAGATAATGTTGTGTTCTTATCAAGTTCCTGAATTATAGATATTGTTGTGTTCTTATCAAGCTCCTGAATTATAGATATTGTTGTGTTCTTATCAAGCTCCTGAATTATAGATATTGTTGTGTTCTTATCAAGCTCCTGAATTATAGATATTGTTGTGTTCTTATCAAGCTCCTGAATTATAGATATTGTTGTGCTCTTATCAAGCTCCTGAATTATAGATATTGTTGTTCTCTTATCAAGCTCATGAATTATAGATATTGTTGTGTTCTTATCAAGCTCCTGAATTATAGATATTGTTGTGTTCTTATCAAGCTCCTGAATTATTGCTATTGTTGTGTTCTTATCAAGCTCCTGAATTATAGATGGTGTTGTGTTCTTATCAAGCTCCTGAATTATAGATATTGTTGTGCTCTTATCAAGCTCCTGAATTATAGATATTTTTGTGCTCTTATCAAGCTACTGAATTTTAGATATTGTTGTGTTCTTATCAAGCTCCTGAATTATAGATATTGTTGTGTTCTTATCAAGTTCCTGAATTATAGATATTGTTGTGCTCTTATCAAGCTCCTGAATTAAAGATATTGTTGTGCTCTTATCAGGTTCCTCAATTATAGATATTGTTATGTTCTTATCAAGCTCCTGAATAATAGATATTGTTGTGCTCTTATCAAGTTCCTGAATTATAGATATTGTTGTGTTCTTATCAAGCTCCTGAATTATAGATATTGTTGTGTTCTTATCAAACTCCTGAATTATTTGTGTTTTTTATTATAAATAGCTCGTTTTGTAATAATCTATGTTTTAATAATATGTTTTATTTAAAAATGTTTTAACGGAACTAAAACTAGTAGATATACTTTTTAAGAACCGAACCCTAACTAAGAATAAAAAAGAACAGGAACTTTGATTTTTCTAAAACGGGAACTTTTAAAATGTCTGAAGAACCGTAAGAGGAACCAAAACGAATAAGTATTTGGGTTCGACTCCCTGGCCAGGCGTTCTTGTTGGACCTCTACAATAGTGTTTGGGAATTTCGTAAGTTCCTAACACTATGGGGGCAAGCAACCGTCATAGATTCCTTCATTTTACATGGTATTATGTAATTATTTGAAAATTTCAGTGATTTTTTTAATTGCAAGCCTAACAGATTTAAATGACTGAGAGAATTCTAAAAAAAATTCCATATTTATTCATTAAAATAATAATTTGTCTTGTAATGTGAACTTTGTTTTATATCTGTGTACTAAGCTCCCGCGTGGACAGCTCTCTTAATGAACAAAACCGCAGTAATTGCAATAAATCATGTCGGCTTCGTGTGAACACTGTGATACCAAACCATTGTTGTGTTTGGAATGTAAAAACAGCTTCTTTATGAATATTTCTGTCTTTTTTGGCACTCTTCTCTCAAAACGTGATTCTCATTAATTAGTGATACGAAGTTTTGTTTAAAACACGAGCCACCCGGAGCGCTAGCTGTCCGTGCGAACGATGCTGTGGATGTGCTCTACATCTTAATTACAACAAAGCGCGCGTTTTATTCCAACATTTAAATTTAGTTACGTAGTGGACTGCCTAGAACAGTCGGGTGTACTGAGGGAGATTTTCCATCCTCCCTTCATGCAAATGCGGGTACGATTTCTTGAATATAGCCTTTCTAGTCTCCAACTCCACTATAATAATTAGTACATTAGGCCTATAACCCAAACGGGTAGTAAGACATGGTGCTAAAAGAAAAAAATACCAACCCAGGTCATACTAGTATTCATTAACGAGGATTCGTGCATGAAAATAAAATCCGTCCAGTCATTTTAAATGACCCAGGAACTACAACACACCTTTTCTGAGATAAGTGGCACAGTATCGAACTATAATTGAATCAAAATTGTTATAACAAATCACGTGCTTTGCGCGCTAAAAATAACAACTTGTACTTATTTATAATAAATTGAGTAAAACAGGACCAGAATATATCGAGGATAAGAACTTCACTCTACTCTGAACGTATAAAAACAGTCATAGTTACCATCAATACAGCCAATGCAGTCTTACTCGATATAGGCTGCATACAGAACCGACGGTCGGGTACACATCCACTACAGTCAGATGGATACCATTTGTCTCTTTGTGTATAGCGGCCACTGATCACTTTTTACAATGAATATACCAAATATTTTGTAATTGTATTATATTTCTGGTATTTTTTATTTGAAGATATTAAATAGTTAATATTATGAAACAAATAGTGATACATACTCTAATATTAATAAAAGCAGAACACAATTAATTTGAATAATGAAAAAAAGTAATCTACTAATTGAGCACGTTGGGCGCCACTCCCAATGTCTCGGAGAAAAGAGTAAATATAACCAAAATATAACTCCAGCTCAACTAACCGGGAGTAGCAACGACGCCCCTCTACACTCGGGACCACTGGGTGTGCTCAGGAACATTACCGGATTGTACAGTGTCACTAATCTTAAATTGTAATAAAATAAACATTACTGATAATTGTGTGTTGTTATTATTACTGTTGTTTCTTTCTGAGTCCAGATTCCAATCCTACCTAATAAGGCATGCCTCCTAAATTATAAAACCAATAAAAGTATTGTGAAGCAATACTCGAAAGAATAAAAAAGTTTTCCATAGAATTATAATGACTAAATCAGATAAAGGGTCTTTTAAGTTCCTAGTAACACGATGAATATTAATGATGAGCTTGATCTCACCCAAAAATGTACACTGACGATTTCATGTACTGGTAGTAAATCTGTATTATTCTTTATCATGTCTACATACAACTCCCAATAATCCTTTCCTGAAAATCACCTCCTATTTTTCATGTTTTTGCATGGCCAAAATTGATGATTCACTATATAATATTCACTTTTGAAAACCGGCCCAAATTGAATCTTTCCTTATATTTTCTCAGTCCTTCATCACAAAAAAAAATTCTTTCTAACAATCACCCAAACATGTTTTTTTGTTTTTATTTTTAAAAAAATCTCTGGCGCATAAAAATCCATAAACAAAATAAATCAAGATTGAAATAGTTCCGAAATCCACCACTCTTTAAAGCAGATAGCGTTAAAGTCACCTACCGAAATAGTAATAAACATGGCGGTCTCTTATTTCATGAATTAAAATAAAGAAAGAAAATGTATTACAATGAAATAAAGGTAAGTAGGTTATATGTATACATTAATATTTCAATTGTAAACAAATATATAATTAATATTTGAAGCTTTAGGAGTTACTAATTGAGCACGTTGGGCGCCACTCCCAATGTCTCGGAGAAAAGAGTAAATATAACCAAAATATAACTCCAGCTCAACTAACCGGGAGTAGCAACGACGCCCCTCTACACTCGGGACCACTGGGTGTGCTCAGGAACATTACCGGATTGTACAGTGTCACTAATCTTAAATTGTAATAAAATAAACATTACTGATAATTGTGTGTTGTTATTATTACTGTTGTTTCTTTCTGAGTCCAGATTCCAATCCTACCTAATAAGGCATGCCTCCTAAATTATAAAACCAATAAAAGTATTGTGAAGCAATACTCGAAAGAATAAAAAAGTTTTCCATAGAATTATAATGACTAAATCAGATAAAGGGTCTTTTAAGTTCCTAGTAACACGATGAATATTAATGATGAGCTTGATCTCACCCAAAAATGTACACTGACGATTTCATGTACTGGTAGTAAATCTGTATTATTCTTTATCATGTCTACATACAACTCCCAATAATCCTTTCCTGAAAATCACCTCCTATTTTTCATGTTTTTGCATGGCCAAAATTGATGATTCACTATATAATATTCACTTTTGAAAACCGGCCCAAATTGAATCTTTCCTTATATTTTCTCAGTCCTTCATCACAAAAAAAAATTCTTTCTAACAATCACCCAAACATGTTTTTTTGTTTTTATTTTTAAAAAAATCTCTGGCGCATAAAAATCCATAAACAAAATAAATCAAGATTGAAATAGTTCCGAAATCCACCACTCTTTAAAGCAGATAGCGTTAAAGTCACCTACCGAAATAGTAATAAACATGGCGGTCTCTTATTTCATGAATTAAAATAAAGAAAGAAAATGTATTACAATGAAATAAAGGTAAGTAGGTTATATGTATACATTAATATTTCAATTGTAAACAAATATATAATTAATATTTGAAGCTTTAGGAGTTGTGATTGAAATTTCAAACAAATAAATAGTAAAGTTGTCAACGTTATTACATAGTTGAAAGTTTGAGTCAACTGACTATTAAATTTATATTTTAAGTAAATATAACATCACAATACATACTTGAAGGGGAGTCGTTAAAGAGAAGGGAGAGAGCACTACGATGGTTATAACATGTATTTAAATGAACCATAATTAACTTTTGTAATATAGACTCTATAACTAAACCATCTTTATAATATGAAGATCATTACAAGTCTTATTTAGTCAATCGTGCATTTAAATATATGAACGGATACAGGCCAATACACACTGAGCAGTGGCAGATGTTTTGAAATATCTGTTCTCTGTATTTTAAATGGGACCGGGTAGGAAGGGGGTTGGAGCCCCCTTGTTTTTATCTGGGGGTCTGGGACTATCTTAAGCTACCCTCACCCAATATATCTCAAGTAAATTCAAAACATAAGTATAAAACAAACATCTGTTACCATCGGTTTGGTAATTTTAAGTAATAATAACATAAATTTACAATTAATTTAATAAAAACAGAAATGCCCTAATTTTGCAGATAATTTTTCTTACAGGAGAAAAGACCTTTCACAAAAATATAGTACAAGCATTAGGTCTAATTGTGATTGCCTAAATACAAACAATACCAGAATAGTAAAGCCAAAGGGTAATACTTATTGACCTTTTTGCCACAGATAAGAACAAATTGAAAAAATTCGCAGTTGAATTGCAAGTTTAATTTTAACACGAGGCGGATTTTCAACCATAGTTTAAATTTCACGTTTACCATATTTGTATCAACCCTGAAAAATTAAAAAGCTGGGCATCAATGAAATTAATACAATTTCTTATTTTGGTTTGAATTAAATATGTTATTATTTTGAAACGTACAATAACCTACATGTGATAGTATGTTTGATTGCGCACGTGTGGGTTGTAAGCAAAATACTAAATATTTAATCAAACCTGGTTTAAAGGTCCATCATGCAACCCTCCACAATATTAGCCTTTACAGGGCTGATCCATACATTCAGTTTATCTTGAAAGGTAGCAGTCTTACCTTGCATGGTTACACTATGGCGTAGCTTATACCATAGAAATATAGCATGGACGTAGAGAGAGGAGGACTATGGGGTTCAAACCATCCACATCTCCCCGAAAATGTCTGAAGTTTTTAATGTTGATCGAAAACGCATGTTTGTGAAACTATTTTAGTTTGATTTCGCAATCCGGTATTCAGATATCGTAGTTTAACATCTAAAACGCATCAATTTTTCAAAAATGTGTTGGGGGAACACTCCAGATAGCTTCTAGAGGCATCTAACTTAATAGTAAAACTAAGGCGAGGATCCCTCTAAAACTTTTTTCATGGGAATCAAAATTCCTGGAGTAGAATTACTCCAAATAGCCTCTAGGATTATACATATTTAAAAAATTGGGAGTGGTCTACTCTAAATTTATCTTAAATCACTATAGTTTCCAAAACTCTCCACTTTTGAGGACCACCCCAAATACGTTCTTGGGCATACACTTTCAAACATTAAATGGGAGGGAGAAAACCTCCTAAAATAGATAAATCTTGATATTTACCCGTTTCCCCCATCAAACAATTAAGGTTCCACCCCCACTTTTTTTAAATAATTTTCCTATTTCTTAGAAGTCTTAACCACATAAACTTAAGACTTGAAACCCTCCCTACGTCCATGAAACTAATACTGCTATCTTTCAGGGTAAACGGGGTGTACACGCAAAACAAAGAAAACCCATCAAAGTGAATTAATTGTGTGTGACACGACAAGACCAGGAGAAGTCAGATAAGTTATAAAATGTCATTGAAGTTTGTTTTTTTAACTTTTTGAAATAATTAGTTAAATATGAAATAGAGAGCATTAACAAGTCTAGACTATTAGTTTTATCCCCAAATAATATGATTTATTGATGATCTTCGTGTCAAGAATTTAATAGAAGGCAATGCAAATTACGAGATTATGTATGTTGGCAATAGATTTGTTATGAAATACTGGGAATGTAAATATTCTTTGATCTGGAAGACCTGGGGAAGTAAAAGAATTTTAAAGTGTAGGCCTCATCAGTACTGTTTTAAAGTGTGTAAAATAAATACACTGTATACCCTTAGTTGTTCTTCGTTGAGTCAGCTTGCGTGATCATGGGGGTTTTACATTCGGTGTTTCTCTTTCTTTCACTCGCTATAACCTGACATAGTTTATATTTCCCGGTGTCAGATATTCCCTTGATGGCAGGGATGGCAGCAGATGGGGCAGGACTGTTCGTTTATCAGATGTGTAAGCACGAGTGAACGTCACGACGCTCAGTTATAATCCTTTAAGCATATTTATAGTAGCGTGTATGCCTACCTCGTACAGCCCCAAGGTTATTTTCCGTGAGCGAGAGTGTGTATTGTGATGTCAATTAACCTACTTTCCACATCCGGTTGATTCACCCTACCCCGGCCCCCAGCATTGTTAGACAAAGGCCACCACAGTCCTAGAGCTGGTGGGCTTAGCCCGTTAGATTTTAATGTGTGCCCCACGGTGTGGACTTGGGCGTCGGGCCTAGTGTTCCCCAGGGTGTGGACTTGGGCGTCGGGCCTAGTGTTCCACAGGGTGTGGACTTGGGCGTCGGGCCTAGTGTGCCCCAGGGTAGTTTTTGATTTTTGATGTGGGAGGACGTGCATTCTCGGGCGTCGGTCATTCCTCCCACGACGTATTGAGAAGTTCCTCTCCCGACGATTGTCCAACATAAAGTGTGAGCTATTGGCAATGTCTTGCTGTGATTTTCCCAGACATCCTTTCCACATCGGGTACCCCAGGTCATTAATAAGAATCACCTTCACCACATCCACCTGTGTGAATAGCGAATGCATTCAGTTGTCGACGAGAGTGATTTGAACCACCTCTGTGAAAGCGCCACCATCGGGTATAGGAAATAATATATATAAATGTTACAAAATTCATAAATAATATTAGATACAATTTTTAATATCATTTAATGCTCGAAACTATATTTTGTTGACATAATAAATACATTCACACAAAACAAGTTAGCCACTTAAACCGCAAGCAAAAATTAGAGGAAGTGTGCCCACATTTGCACGAGGGATAATAGAAAGTCTATTAGAAAAACCTCCTTAAATACGCTTGACACTGATTAAATAATCTATAATATTGAGTAATATGGCGTGGATTTGTTTAGTTTACCCTGAATATTTATTAAATATTATGTATGTTTGCACACACACACACACAGATGCCAATCGTTCTACATGTCTAATATTTATCACAAGAAAGTATTAAGGCTGAATATATTAGATTTACTAAGGGAATGTATTCCAAATTTCGTTGGAAGTTGATAACGATTTATGAAAATATATACCCAAAAATAACTTTCAGCTAGATCAAACCCCGACCCTCACAAAGCCTTTTTCTAGAATGTAAGCTCATACGTGATCTGGTACACATATTATTTATAGATCACACGAACTTGACACATTTTAGCACCGCGTCTTACTACCCGTTCGGATTATGCGCTTAAGTACTAATTACACTAATGGATCAGGAATTGGGAAGTTTTAACCCACATTTGCGCAGAGGTAGAGTGAAAGCCACCCCCAGTTTACCAAACTGTGATTCGAACCTCAAGATCCCCTGTCCTCAATAGTTTAGCTCAACATGAAACTAGACGCTAGCTAACCACGCCACCAAAATAACATTAGTTAATAGTAAAATGTATAGCCTTCTTAAACCCAGGACCTCTTGCTTAGTAGGCAAACACACTACCGACTGAGTTAAAGTGTCGGTCTTACAATTATACATTATTTCAATGATTACCCAATACTAGAACAGAGGTGAACTGATACCCTATAGAACTCGAAGGAAAATGATGTGGGTCGCAAGTTATTTATTGTTTTATTCAATTTAGGGTAGGGATAAAAAGCGTACATTAATGGAAGTGCACTTACACTTTAAAGTTTTCTCCACCAGAAATAGATGAGCCTGTTATTTATACGGCATGCCCACTTGCGCCGGAGGGAAAATAGGGAACCTCCCCCTGGTCTAAGACAGCACTCTTACAATAAACTAAACTGCATGGGGGGGTGGGGGTTCAAATCCTGGTCCACTGGCTGCCACCCTTTTTGTTCAGTTAGGGGGTCTCCAGCTCAACTGATTATAGGTTGACAGGTTTGGTAAAAAATAATTTCTTTTATTTTGAAATAATGAAAATTACTCTAAGAGGGTAAGGACAAAGAAGTGAACCCGCACCCGCATTTGCGTGGAGAGAGACTAGGAAATCACCTTACTGGAATCCGATCTCCAGGTAAAATATCATGATACGGAGCTAATATCAGGTTTCGAACCCCGTGTCATGTGTATCTACCGTCATAAACATACTAGCTGTTATGCATCGTGGGACTGACGCTTTATACAACGTTGTGGCTGAATTTCCATTCTAGGGGGTGGTTTGAATCCCTGCTATTTAGTATTCACTTATAACCTCGCAATATATAGGTCAACCAGTGACGTAGTATGGTTTAAGGTTTGAGAAGGGAGCGAGGGGGAGAGGGATCAGGAGGGGGTTCGGGAGGAGAGAGGGAAAACCAACAGACAATCAGAGATCGAGGGGCGTGGTCACGTGACCAGTTATAGGCCAATAGGAAAAGTGTACTGGTATGACATCCCAGCTACTGGAGTAATACTTTATTAATTATCATCATTATAGAAAAATAAGAACTAAATGCACCGTGTGAACTCGTACAAGAATTAACGAATTCGTTTTTATTTAAATGTAAAGATTTATTTAGATATTTACAGACAATGTGCTCTGATAACATTTCTCAAAAATAGTATTTAATTGGTGATACGAGCCAACCAGCCTATTTTTGGACTGTTACAGACAATTTGAATGCCTATGGAATATAAGTAGCGATTTGTATCAAATAAAATAGCACGTGTCGCCATTCTAGTAAATCAAACAGTAGTTAATTATTACCAACATAATAATTATGATAAATGACACATATTAACAAATTTTTTAAATTTATTTTCATCAAAAATGAATCACTTGAAATTATTCATTGAAAGAGACACGTGAGAACACTGCTTTAATTTCTGGCTAGTGTACTGAGTGACGTCACGCGCTCAGCCAATCAGATGTCTAGTGTACTGAGTGACGTCACACGCTCAGCCAATCAGAAGTATAGTGTACTGAGTAACGTCACACGCTCAGCCAATCAGATGTCTAGCGTACTGAGTGACGTCACGCGCTCAGCCAATCAGATGTCTAGTGTACTGAGTGACGTCACACACTCAGCCAATCAGAGGTCTAGTGTACTGAGTGACGTCACACGCTCAGCCAATCAGATGTCTCGTGTACTGAGTGACGTCACACGCTCAGCCAATCAGATGTCTCGTGTACTGAGTGACGTCACGCACTCAGCCAATCATATGTCTAGTGTACTGAGTGACGTCACACACTCAACCAATCAGAGGTCTAGTGTACTGAGTGACGTCACACACTCAGCCAATCAGATGTCTCGTGTACTGAGTGACGTCACGCACTCAGCCAATCATATGTCTAGTGTACTGAGTGACGTCACACAATCAGCCAATCAGAGGTCTAGTGTACTGAGTGACGTCACACACTCAGCCAATCAGATGTCTAGTGTACTGAGTGACGTCACACGCTCAGCCAATCAGAGGTCTAGTGTACTGAGTGACGTCACACACTCAGCCAATCAGAGGTCTAGTGTACTGAGTGACGTCACACGCTCAGTCAATCAGATGTTCTAGTGTACTGAGTGACGTCACACGCTCAGCCAATCAGATGTCTCGTGTACTGAGTGACGTCACACGCTCAGCCAATCAGATGTCTAGTGTACTGAGTGACGTCACACGCTCAGCCAATCAGATGTCTAGTGTACTGAGTGACGTCACACGCTCAGCCAATCAGATGTCTTTCTCCAACTGGCGCTTCCTTCTATTCTCTTTACATTGCGGGACAATACATTGCAAGGGGCAGCACAGACCAACGCACTTTGTCCACTCCAAACTATTTTCAACTATAAATGTGTCCAGGATTTCGAAAAAGTTTTGAGCCTTTGTACTTGTAGTGATATTTTTACAAACCAACAAAAAAGTCTTCCACAATGTCATTTCTATCTTTGGAACGTATTTATCATATAAAATGTGCATCCTTATTACTGTCCGAGGCCTGATCCAGCTGCAACCCAAAGTCCCGAGTTTTACCAACCATGTTTCAATGATTGGTTTTTGAATGCCGTGCTAGCTACTTGGGAGCATGGACTCTTCATTCAAAGCACACACTGCGGTCTCTCTTCATCATCGACATCTGTCGACCCACGCACCACGTCCTCTTTATTTACACTCCTACAATGAGTATTATTGTTCAATACAAATTTGTTGATTTTTAGGAAGATAAGGACAACAATTCTTAAACGTTTTCTTGATCACAACAGCATTCACTTGCTTCAATCTTCAACAACTCAAGGCCGCGGGGACAGTTATTTAAATACAAACATCAAGTACAGAGAAACTTAGATAAATAACTAGAAAAATCCATTAAATATATTTAAACTGGTGCTCTGAGTGACGTACCTCTGTTCGCGCAGCGGACTGAGAAACAACTGCTTTTAGACAGCTTCCTACTAGAACAATCCATAGCTACCAAGCGACTCTATTAAAACTGTGACATCGAACGCCATCTAGTATGAGGCTTGATAAGTGAAACAGTGGCTTAGTTGATCCATACGCTGGTTTTCTCCAGCGCACACTAACATATGCAATGTGTATTTTACACCTTGGGGAGTTCATCAGTTCTATATACTCCCAATAGAGGTTTGTGTTTTGGATCACATCTTGTCTGATTTCAAATATAACATTGTTTTTAACTGCCTGAGCGACATTTTCATTTTCAGTGAGTCTATGAGTGAGTATTTGGATCACATCGAGCTAGTTCTCCCAAGATTGGGGGAGGCTGGGCTGGCTGTTAGCCTCTAGAAGGTCACATGGTTCAATCGAGTACCTTGGGTACCTAAGACCCAATGGTAACCTTCTTGTGAACACCGAGAGTGTAAAACCGATTGTTAATTGTCTGGCCCCCAAGAATCTAAACAATTTGAAACGCTGTATTTGGGATGTGCGGGAATTACCCGCAGTTTGTCCCCGTGTTATCGACACCAGCCTCCCGCTTAGCTTCTCTAAGATAAAGGTCGTTAAGTTTTGCATGAGCCTTTCACAAGCAGGACGTTGGTTTAGTCAAACTGATGTTATGGGGCATCAGGGATTGTAAATACAAGTAGAAGAATTAAATTTAAATTAAATTGTTGACATAAATTAAAATAAATCTAAATAAAACTAGATCATTTGTTAGATAAATGGTATTTAAATATAATTATTGTTGATAAATAAAAAATTTTCTTTAAATTTAAAAATAATAATTAAAATCAAATTAAATGTCAATATAGATAAAAAATTACATTAAAAATTAAATTAGTTACCGTCAATAAAAATGTTGGATAAAATTTACGGGGGAGGGTATAGTTAAGTAACATCCAAACATAAGGTAATCCCATGTACAGGTGGGACAGACCAAGGTCATCACGTGAACATGTTTACTAGTCAGGTGGCACTTAAGGTCTTTACAGACCAAGGTCATCACGTGAACATGTTTACTAGTCAGGTGGCACTTAAGGTCTTTACAGACCAAGGTCATCACGTAAACATGTTTACTTGTCAGGTGGCACTTAAGGTCTTTACAGACCAAGGTCATCACGTGAACATGTTTACTAGTCAAGTGGCACTTAATGTCTTTACAGACCAAGGTCATCACGTAAACATGTTTACTAGTCAAGTGGCACTTAATTTCTTTACAGACCAAGGTCCTCACGTAAACATGTTTACTAGTCAAGTGGCACTTAATGTATTTACAGATCAAGGTCATCACGTGAACATGTTTACTAGTCAGGTGGCACTTAAGGTCTTTACAGACCAAGGCCATCACGTGAACATGTTTACTAATCAAGTGGCACTTAAGGTCTTTACAGACCAAGGTCATCAAGTGAACATGTTTACTAGTCAGGTGGCACTTAAGGTCTTTACAGACCTTTACTAGTCAAGTGGCACTTAAGGTCTTTACATACCAAGGTAATCACGTAAACATGTTTACTAGTCAAGTGGCACTTAAGGTCTTTCAAGCGGTCTCATGTCCCATCAGAGTGGGACAGTACAGGGAAAGTTTGGTAGCTTTCTGGAGAAACGAACTCTACTCTTACGATTGACTCACTTTGTTTTAGTTATTACTGTGAATAAATAGTAACTTATCTTGTTCATGTGAGGGTTTAAATTACATTCTTATCATTACAAAAACTAAAACACGACAATGTTTGTATTTGAAGTAATATATCACTTGCTAATGTGTGTGTGTAAAACCAGGCCGTGAAAAAATAAGTACTATTGCGCTAAGAACTATTTATTTTCAAGTGTTCTAATAATCGGCTTAGGAATGAAAAAATCAAGTCACATGTTTGTTTGATATGTGTACTTATTTTATTAATTTAAGAGTTTGTTCAAAACAACTCAAACCATGTAGTTATTATACTCATTTAAACTGGGTCTAAAAACATATTTGTTATATTTTATCATTACCTCCTGTTACACTGCCGGGCTTCAAACTACATTGCTTACTGCCCATCAGGCAGAGGTCTAACAACAGACACAAACCAAAAGAGAAATGTTTTTGTGCGAAATGACAATTAGAGCTAACATGCGTACTTCAAAGAGCAGCGTGAATCACGTAATTCGCTTGAGTTAACTTGTAAGCTGAGCACGTCGCAAGCCTCATGAGGGTCAGTTTGGTCCCCTGGCGTGGCCCTCAAGCCTTGTGTCAACAGTGTCAGACATCATGTATTCACGACTAATCTAGTCTGTCGCTGCCTGGCCGGTAGCGCTGCCATCTCGAGTCTCAACTAGTGGAGTTACATAGACAGAGAGGTCAACAACCTCACCATCAAATATTAGATTGGTATCTTTGAGTTATCACTACGGTATTAATAGTATAGTAGTTATATAATATAGTAGTTTACTTTTATAGCCTGTGTGAAGGGCTATTTAAAAGCTATTAATCGTTATTATTTTAGCTCATATTTCTTTTTTAAATAACCCGCCTCGGTGGCGTAGTTGGCTAACGCGCTTGTCGTGTTGAGCTCGACTGCAGAGGACGGGGAGATCGAGGTTCGAATCTCGGTTGGGTGAACTAGGGGAGGTTTTTCCTAAATGGTTTTCCACTCTCCCTCCAGGCAAATTCGGGTTCACTTCTTCTAATTCAACCTTCCCAATTCCTAATCAATTAGCGTAATTAGTACTTAAAGCGTAAAACCCGAACGGATAGTAAGACGTGGTGATAAATATTATAATATATTTTTTAAATAAATACCCCCACGTTATAGGTTGAACAATATGATAGAAACCAATGTTTACTTGAGTCTTGATTTATTATCTATTAATATAAATAACCATCTTAACGATATATATTATTTATTTATAGTGACATTCTGTATGGCATATATGTGATATATATGCAACATGTTGTGTTTTTGATGTGTTCATATATTTTGTGAACGTCAACAAATTTGCATATATTAATTTTTGTCATTGCGTCACGCTACCTGGTTTGGTTGTACGCATGTGTACTAATTACACTAATATGTCAGGGATGAGGAGTTTGAATTGAGAGAAAATGTACCTACATTTGCGCGGAAAGAGATTGAAAACCATTTAGGTAAAAACTTAGTACATCCGACCGGGAGTCAAGCCTCGTTCTCTCCATCATTAGATGTCCGGCCTATTATTAGTGTGACTGACGCCTTATACCATTCATCCGACGTGACCTATTGCAATATTAACATAAATCTAATTTCAAAGAATGTGTAATGTTTCGTTAATATCTATAATAATCGGGTGTGTATGTAGTTTATGTGTAATATATATATATATATATATATATATATATATATATATTAGGATGTTGTTTATTTAACAATAAAAATATTCGAGGGGGTAGGAACCCGACCATTGTGTTCTTATGCTTGAGAAAGTAATATTTTTTATATTATTTTTGGATGAGTTTTGAACCTTATTTTAGACGCAACCTCTCAAAGAGGGTCCAAAGTATGCAATAAATTAAGAACAGGGCAATAGGAGTGAGCAGATTGAGAATAATATACATCTGAGTACATCAAGAGCACCCATGGGCATCTAAACCCAATACAGTGGGGAAATATCCCAGACATTTAAATAATATTCAGTGTTACCCAGAAAACAAAGTAATTAAAGAATGATAGCCTATAACATGAAAACAACAAATAATTTGATATTTCTCACTTGAGATTTTCATACATAATTACTCAAAAGTTTCTCGAGATAGTTATTCTCCAAATATTTCTTACATTCATTTGTTAACTCGTAATAATAATACAGTTATCCAGAATATCGATCATAAACTTCAAACTAATAATATAAGAACAATTTACGTTAAACTAGCCTGTCAGACTATAGATTAAAATGGAGATAATATCAACAACATAATATATGGCAGCTAACATTAGCCTGGACTAAGGAAAATAATCAACCAAAATAATGATCTAATGTTTGTCCGTCTACCGCTTCACTAGCGCTATCCAGAAATTCAGTATCATAACTTATATACTAATATGTTAGTTAAATATTTAAATGCAATAAAAAGCCAACTAAAATATTTTGCATCTAGTTTGATCAAAGATTTAACATGTTTGAAATTTAATGCGAAATAGTATTGCCGTGAAAATAATGGAATTTTGAAGAAGTTATTATTGCCGAAACAGAATTTATGCTTATATTTTATAATAAATAAACCGAAGCCTCAGCTTCGTCCTACAAAACCAGAGCAATGTCCAAGAGTAATCATCAAATTTCACTGCCAGTCTTTTATATGATTCGCACAACTCCAGAACACGGAATGGAGGGATAGCAAGGGGGGGTGGGGGAACCAAAGACAATCAAACAAGGGGAAGGATCTACGTGTGACTCGAGGCTTCCACTCGTTTCTCGAAGATATTTGAACGTATAGACACTGGGTTGTAGAGTCATCTTTTTTCTTCTTAAGTTTTTTGAATTGTCTTCAGCTCGCGGCTTTGATTTGTTTTCTTTTCACTTGTAGCTAATTCTACATTTTTATAGTTGAAATTTGATATTTAAAAAAAAGAAGTCCAAATTAGTGCCTTATATATATTTCTTGGATCTATATAAAAATGCACCTATATTTTACTTTTATATCTGTGTATGTTTAACAAACATCTATAAATAAAACAACATGCTTTCACAATATTTAAAATAAACATTAATATTAGCATAGCAAAGTACATTTTCTCATTTCAGGGCATTTATGTTTGTATTGTTTTACCAATGACAACATGTACTGTTTTTGTTCTTCATTTGTGGTATGCAATTTGTTGTATTCCTCCATCAACGCTACTCCTTGTTCTGCAATATCGTTAACAACACTAATAGAACGAACAATCTCTCTACTTTTCTTATAATCATCTTCTTCCTCCCGAGTTTCTACATTCTTCTTTAGAAACTCTGATGGAATATCTGTTATACTGAAAAATCTTAGTGTTCCAAGATACAAAATATTTTATATTTTTCTTATCAAAAAGATCTGGATCCTTATATATACGTTTCAGTGGATGCTCCATTCCTTCATTATTCAAGGCATCCCCCATCTTCCGTTTTCTTACAATCTAAACTACTTCGTCAAAAAAAGCGAAAGCAACCAGTTCCTCTGTTAGGTAGCCAATAAACTTCCTCATGGCAACTTTGGACAGTGCTTGATTTACTTTATTGTATTTATTTAGATCTTTCAGGTCCGTACATTTGGCGAATGTCTGCACTAAAAACCATTTTATGACGTCTGAAGAATATCGCAAATATCATTTTGGAGTTTCGGGCCCGAGTGAAGTACATCATTCAATGAAATGCCAGATGTGCCTTTGGCACTTGCGTCAAATACTACAGCAGCTTAGTGGTAGAACTTGTTTCTTTATGCACGCCATGGTGAGGTAGAAAGTAGTGTTGGGAATTATTTTGGAGTGTGTTGGTAAATAATTTTATTTGTCCAGATTTATGATAATCATACATGAATTCAATATAGGATTTCTTGAGCGCTGGTTGAGAATCTAATTTATTTTCAAGGGTATTAAAACGCCGTTTTGCTTGAGATGATGAATCACCAAGAGATGGCCTAGGTTCCTTGAATGGAGGTCGAAGCACATTTCGACCAATGCTGTTCCTAGCGTGCGTGTTGCGGAATTGTTTTTCACATATTTCCTCATCCCGTGTAGCTACTTGCGAGAGAGGTGGTTCCTCCAATCTCCAGAACTGTTGACGTGAGTTGTGCAGGTCAATCTCAGTGGTTAATAATAACTTAATAAGATTAGACAAGTCCCGCAGGAAGTAATCGTCACTGATAGAGGGAGCACTTCCCATAACTGCGAAGCCAAATATAGTTCCTAGCGCTTTAAGCATGTCTTTTCCAAGTGGATAGAGATCACCAGTGAGTGTTTGAGTGTTTCAGCACCAATTAATATTTGAACAGAACCACTCTCATTTTGTGTAGGGTCAGCAAGTACAAAAGTTTTAGTTTTTTCGGTGCTTCGGGTGAGATGCAAGTTTGCGGCATATTTGATGTTATATCATCAATTTATAACTGAGTGAGCGTGTGCCAATGGTACACACCCACACGTGGAACTATTTAAATGAGTACCACCCTTAAGTTTTACTTTAGTTGATTATATCCCCTTAACTTTACAGTGGGTAACCTGGTGATCTAGGGGTAAGGTGTCAGACTTCTGTGCTGGCGGCCGGGGTTCAATCCTCGGTCCCGGCACAGATTTATCTGATTACCAAACCCTTCCTTCACCTCTGACAAGACATCTTGTGAATGTGGGGAATGCCAGGTCTCCACCGTGGCTCGGATCCCACGTTAAACTGTAGGTCCTCCATTTCATCTCACAATCACCCTACCATTACACATTAGCGTAAGTGCGTATAACCCGAACGGGTAGTAAGACGCAGTGCTAATAATAATAATAATAATAATAATAATAATAATTACTTTACTGTGTTTGAGCATCACCACCTAAAGAGAAGGCCTGCTCGCTAGTGTTTGTGAACAGAGTGACGTCAGGAAGTTACAGCCACCTGTCTCTCTTTCCTCTCGCTAGTGTTTGTGAACAGAGTGACGTCAGGGAGTTACAGCCACCTGTCTCTCTTTCCTCTCACAAGTGTTTGTGAACAGAGTGACGTCAGGGAGTTACAGCCACCTGTCTCTCTTTCCTCTCGCTAGTGTTTGTGAACAGAGTGACGTCAGGGAGTTACAGCCACCTGTCTCTCTTTCCTCTCGCTAGTGTTTGTGAACAGAGTGACGTCAGGGAGTTACAGCCACCTGTCTCTCTTTCCTCTCACAAGTGCTTGTGAACAGAGTGACGTCAGGAAGTTACAGCCACCTGTCTCTCTTTCCTCTCGCTAGTGTTTGTGAACAGAGTGACGTCAGGGAGTTACAGCCACCTGTCTCTCTTTCCTCTCACAAGTGCTTGTGAACAGAGTGACGTCAGGGAGTTACAGCCACCTGTCTCTCTTTCCTCTCGCTAGTGTTTGTGAACAGAGTGACGTCAGGGAGTTACAGCCACCTGTCTCTCTTTCCTCTCGCTAGTGTTTGTGAACAGAGTGACGTCAGGAAGTTACAGCCACCTGTCTCTCTTTCCTCTCACAAGCGCTAGGGCTAGCTCAGGGCTAAATTAACAGTGTGTAATTCAATGCGAGTACGAACTAGCATGGTTTCATAGTTTATTCGTTAATTTTTCAGGTACGACGGTTCATTGCGAACACATTCCAATGTGTTTAAAGATTTAAATTATTTATTAAAGTTTGTGTTAATCAAATTCGAATGTGTTGTGTGTTTTATATTGTGGTTTATCTGGATTGTGTACCTGGTGTGGAATATGTTTTAAATTTTACGTACATTTTCAAGTTCATTCTAAAAATGTTTTCTTTGTGTGTGTATTCTTACTCGGCTGTGTTTTAATATTTAAATATGGTTAGTGAGTGTTGTGTACCAAATTGCCGGGGGAAATATAAAAATAAACTTAAGGTCCACGTGTTTGGTTTTCCAAATAATGAAAATATTAAGAAGAAATGGTTGAATGCACTCCCAAGAAAATATTTTCAGCCCAGTAAACATTCAAGGGTAGGCCGTATGAACATATTAATTTTATTGAATGTTCGTCTTTATGGACTTTACGTTTACACACATTTTAGAAAAATTATAAAGGTTTGAAAAACTGATATGATTTTAAACATGTTGTGAACTCCGAATTGTAAACTTGTCAATATAAAACTAAACTACTAACAGAGGGGGGCGGTGCTCCCTTTGGTTTACAAATTGACAAATTAGAGCTAAATTAAATTAACGGTAGGCCTATTAAAATGTCATACCTGCATCGGTGCTCACGCCGGCTGAACCTCAAACTATCCATTGGCGAGAAGGTCCAAGTTTGACCCCTGCCAGATGTATGAGGCAGTAGTTACCTCACTCCCATAATGTATATGTGGGTACATTTTACACTCTCAAGCCCCGTTTATGTTTATAGCGATAATATAACAAGAATGAGGAAAGTAGAATTTAGATTAAATGTACCCAAATGTGTGTGGAGAGAGAGAGTGGGAAAACTTTTAGGAAAATCTACCCTCAGTACACCCAGCTGGGATACGAACCCCAACCTCCCTGTGATTGGCAATCGAGACTAAATGATCTTGACATTTAGATTGGACGCCTAACGGAGCGGATAAAAGTGTAAGTAAATGTGAGTAGCCGTGGATGGGTAGTAAGATGTATTTAAAATCAAATTCAAGGTTATGTATAACCACAACACATCAACAATTCATTTGAATCTTTTTTAAATTGCTTGCTAGTTTTTATAAATAACTTACCCAAATGTAATATTTTATAATAAAATAAATGTTTGGTTTCAAACCATGTCTGTAATTAAATTCTTCATTCAAATCTTCCAGAAATTATTTTAATAAGTCAGTAGAATAAATACAAATAAGTTTTTTTTAAGATTTCATTTTAAAACAAATGGTAAATAAGTTTTCATAATAATTTTAATATGGATGTGGAGATAATCAAAAAGTGGAGGAATGTCCTCGTAAATATTTTAACATATATTATTAGATTTGGAATCTTTGTTGTATTTATAAACTCTACTAATAAGCAAATCAAAGTATACCGGTACTTGTTTAATCTCTAACTAACGTGATTACATTTTAAACAAACCCCTGTTTAACATTATAATTTACTAAATTATATTTTAATATCAATTTGAATTTGATTATCGCGACACATTCAAAGAATGTGATTGTAAGCTATCTATGACCTAAGTTGTAAAGTATATCAAGCTAATATGATGTAGTACTTATTTGTAAAATAATAATAATTTTAGTAGTATCAGTTCAACAATAGAAATATTTACGTTAAAAATAGATGCGTACAAAGTAAACTTACCAATATTATCAATATTAAAATAATTTAAAGTAGTTTTATATTTTGTAATCAAATTATGCATGCAACTATTGACTTGTAAACAGATTTATTATTTTAAATATCATAATTTATTCCTAATTAATTCAATGTGAATATCTTAAATGCTTTTATGCTTTCCTCCATAGTAATATACCTTCTTCGAATAATATTTTATAATTAATAGTTATTTTGTTTATAAATTTCATCAAAATAATATGTGTTCCTCAGATAATCTCTTGGAAATATAATTTAAAATATGTAATGAATAAGCTACACAAACAATATAGTGTCATGTGCATATTGTAGCAATTATTGCTCCAAGTAAACAGAATGGGGTCAGTCAAGCATAAAAATCACTTAACCAATATCACCGACCTGGCTAAGCACCTCGAACAACAAACATCCGACCACATAAAACACACGCGAGCAACTGCCAACACTGAGCCTAGTGCCGCATCTCGCCGCTAGAGACCACCACCACCACGCTCAATCCGCCCAACTTCAAAGAAAAGAAAAGACGAGAAGAAGATGGTAACTGCCAGACCTTGCCGGAATAATATAGAATGTTCTTCTGCCACGTGCGCGCTCCCTTCCCCTGTGCCTCTCCTGTTCGACGAGTGTGCGCCATATAAAAGACCATCCGTCGAAGAACACGTCACTCATGGACGCGGCTGGGACCATGTAGGACTAAGCGTCGGCATAACGGACATATTAAGATAATGTAAGGATAAATTTATTTTCGGCTTAAATGTATATTATAGGAACTTTTCGAAATTCTTTTTTGGTCTTTTCTATCAAATTTAAATATAAATTACTTGCATAAACCTTCACCTTTTATCTACTTTAAAATGAGAGTATAGTTATGTCAGAAATTATTGATATTAGGCATTATGCGCGAACTTTATACTTAACAAATTAACTTTATTTTTTCTTGGTATTTTGGTTAGATGAGTATAGTAAATATTAAAATAGGAGAGTGTTGTTAGATCAGAACTTTTTCAATATTATCTATAATGTTATAAAAAAAACATTTCAAAATTAACTTTTATTTCGTCTCAATTGCAAATGGTGTTGCATTTTGGGTTTGGCAACATTAAGGTGGGAAAGTGTAGAAATAGGATGCCGAGATTTTCAGTATTGGTAGAAGGGAATATTTCACTGGAGTATTGTGTATCAACTTAACTTTATATTTTTTAACTAGGTTCTCGATTGTAACTTTTATGATAGCGTTGTTAATCGCTTTGTGTCAAAAAAAAAAGTAAGGAAACTTAAAAAAAAGGAATAAAGTTAGGAAATATCCTCGATATTTATAATTGTACTATTAACCTTATTTATGACGTATGTGAAGGTTATTTTGAGTTCTGCAATTAGGTTTTTAGCGTACTTGTTAAATGGTAGTGACACTAGGTATATTTGATGGGACTAAAACTTTTATGTTGCCTTTTTACAACGGTTACATAAATATGTTAGTTAGGAGAGATCATCTACTGTATTATGTATGATCATATTCAAGTCTATTAATGTTATGCGTCAATATTTATATTTCCGTAATATATTTAGGGTACATAATGATAAATAACGTAATGATTAGTAGGAAAAGAGTAAATATTTATGCAACAATGTTTTTATCGGATAGTATTTATTTATGTTGATAATGGTTGGTCACTCACGACAATGATATATACAAAGAACTATTGAATGCTCTTCAATTATATGCTTGTTATTTAATAAAGTTTGGCATAAAATGAAATCTAAAAGATTTTAAGACTTGAAATTATTCTATAGCATAGTTACGCCATATTATCCCTATGTCTAAAAAGCGCAATGTCCAAAAAACTTATTTATTAGTCTTCGACCTTTTTTTAGTATATCATTATGTTATTCAACCTGTGAAGGTGGACCGTAGTTTCCCGCACCTCATAAGAGTGAGATGCGTCCGCTGGGGACATGTTGAGTGTCCAGCACTTTATAACTCACAATTTTAGGATATTCACTTTACGCACTTCTAGTTATTTTTATTTAAGTTCTTCTTTAATTGTAGGTTTTGTTTATTATTATGTATTGAATCCCTCTTTTTTTTAGAGCTAGGATTACAATATGTTTGCCCAGGGAATGTATGGTTTCATATAATTATTGTTCAGCTTAGTTGTTATGTAAATAAATAATTTATTATACTTAACAGGTAATATTTAACATAAAATGTCCCCAACAATGAATAAAGAAAATAACATTTGATAGACGAAACCAAGTTTTGAAGTTGAAGCACAAGGAACCTGCATGACCCATTGATCTTTCTCTATAATATAACTGGATGGACATCTGTGGCTGAAATTTTCGAGCAGTCATCTGCATACCGTTGTGTAAGAGAGAAGGAAACTTTCGGATATCTCTTTCTCTCTTACCTCCATACAAGGCAATGTGGCATGTTGACACCGTCCATTAATTTGATTGAATATATGAGATAAATCAATGTGTGGTTAGTTAAATGAAATAAATATGTTAGTAAAAGCTTTGAAGACCAATAAAGTTTGAAACTGGTTAGTTTTTTCTTATATAAGTTGATGTAGCCTAATATATATGATTATTTTTGAAGGAAGCTCGCTTGTAAAGATTTATCTCATACAAGAATCCTGCCTTATAGTTGTGTTTTGTTAAGATAAAATACCTTTCAGAAGAAAATTTCTACTTCCTTTCTAAATGGCCGTCCATCCTACCAAAATATTATATATATGATAGTATTATGGACGAAATATAGCCCTACATGTTGGGATTATTACTAAAACCGGGGCTTAGGATATATCATACTTCCTGCAAGCCTATAACCTAAATTATCATTTGAACGTAAGACTTCTACACAAAGTATGTCATTTTAAACAAATGTTATACAACTTTTAGCTAACTTTTTCACTATAATTATCAAACTTTCAACATAATAATACTTTCTACAAGCCTATAACCTACGTTATAGATTGAATGTATGGCAACTACACAAAGTTTATCATTCAAACAAATGAAATCAAGTTTTAAGATAAATTATTCATTATATTTATCGAACTTTCAATATAATATGGTTTCTTAAACCAATATACTAGCTAATAACCAACTTTAAATATAAGTGTAGTCTTGCCAGACTGTAAACAACATTGATGATAACTACATATTTCAATATGTTAAAGATTTTAATCGTATTTGTAAAACTGAATTGTATATCCTTTAATATGAATGTTTCTTCAGCAAAATGTGGTATAGGTCTTTATTATTTTCAAGAAATAACACTTTTATTCACCAGAGACACGTTTTCGCATAAGATTATTGAAAGAAACCTTTAAATATATCCCCTCAGAATGTAGCAGACGATAAACTTGAGCGTCACACTTTGGTCCTTGGCAATGTATATGTGTATGTCCATCCAGTTATATTATAGAGATCAATGGTATGGCCACAGACTTGTGACGTCACGGCAGTGCGAGCAGGTGGTGTTGACTTGAGCGTCACACTTTGGTCCTTGGCAATGTATATGTGTATGTCCATCCAGTTATATTATAGAGATCAATGGCATGGCCACAGACTTGTGACGTCACGGCAGTGCGAGCAGGTGGTGTTGGTTTTAGGCAGTTACGTTTTACTCCCAGCATCTGTGCACAATTTTCAGTGATCAGCGTGTATTGACCCACCGAGTCCAATAAGGCACGCACAATTTGTGTATTGCCGGTGTAGCATGTAATTTATATAATATGACATCTACAATCAAAGTTTCATAAAAAAAACTATCAAACTTCCATAAAGACCACAGGAAAGGCTTCTACTTCTCCTTCTGGATCTGCAGGCTGTTCTTCATCAGGTAGCTGATGTCGGAAACATATAAACCAAAACAAGACAGCCAATGTCATTTGAACCTGTCTATACACAATTCTAGGAACTTATTGTTCTGTTTAGAAAAGAGAGTTTTTGACCTCAGCCCTGAGATTAGTGCCTAACAGTATTATTTTAAGAGAGGGGGGGACGAGTAAGTACATAAGAAGTTAAGAAACATTCCAAAACAATTCACAATGGATGTTTGGCGGAGTGATACTTATTATCAACAACAAAAACAAAACATATTAAAACATTAATTTGGTGGTACATTGCATTTTACCGCGCATATAATATTAAAATTAATATTGAATGTTTAGTTCACAGTTCAGAAATTAATTAAAGCTAATTATTATTAAATCGGCACATTAACAAGAGAATACCAGTCTCACTGGGAGCAAGTTATTAGCCCTGGAACCCTTCACTGGTTTTCCAATAACACTAATGCTACACTGGGGTACTAAAAATACTAGTTTCCGTATTAAAAACAAAAAATATTGAAAAACTACCGTAACTAGTTAGTTTGGTTTGCCTACTGTTACTTTGAAACTATTTTACATTATATTTTTAAAAAATATTATTAGAAAAAAATTAATTGAAAAACTTACATTTTTGACAATCTTTTGCAATGTCTTATTTCTGTGGGTTCTCTACTTATTTTCATCTCTACAATTTACACAATCTGATAAGGTATGATTTTTTCATACAAACATCTTACACTCAGTACACTTATTTGTGGTTTTCGTGCAGTACCTTCCAACCCTCCGGTTGTCTACTTCTGGCTCCATTGGCGCTTGGACACCGAGTTGTTCTGCAATGGCAAGGCGGATTCCTCTTCGGAGTGCTGGTATTTCTAATCGTTAAACTAACCAAGGTCGCATAGGGTCTTCAGCCAAGGTGAAAATAAATTCCACTCTACTTTATGAAATTTGTTTAGATAGAAACATATTGGCCCTGTAGATGATGTAAGAATTCAAGCAAGAATCCCATAAAAAGGCACAGTGGCCATTTTCTTGTCTTCCTGCTATAAGAGTACTGAGCAGACATTTGATCCAATAGATCAACTCCTCCTTTAATGTTATTATAGAATTGGATGATCTCTGGTAGCTTATAATTATTTTGCATGGTATATCCCTGGCACATGTTTAATAGAACAATTACTTTCTTATTTTTCTACCCTCGTTATCTCTCTATCAAAAGCAAACATTGTTGTTTCTGATGGTTTGGATTGCAACATTTATGCTGATATGTGAGGCTTGTTTTTGCGCAGTGTTACAACCATTGTCAAGTTGAACTTAGTGAGCATATCATTGAAAAGTGGCACAGAGCTGAACCAATTATCTACTGTAACGTTGCTGTTGCTTCCATGAATAGGTTCTGTTGATGAAACTGCCTTGTGGTTGTCCACCAGTGTCCATTTTTTCTCCCGTATAAGGGATGGCATTGACCAAATAGTCATTGGAGTTGGACAACAAGACCAACTATAAACCATATTTTGCGGGTTTATTCGGGATATACATCCGAAACTGGCATTTTCCTCGAAATTCCAGAAGCTGTTCGTCAACACAACAGTAAGCTCCAGGTTTGTAATACACTTTGCACTGGTCGATAAACTGATCCCAGACGTCACGAATAGGAGCGAGGATAGGTGTCTTTTCGAACAGCCCTAGTTAACTTGTCATCAAATCTCAATCTATTTATCAAAAACTCAAACCTTGCTAACGGCGTTACAGTTCTGCTAATGCGAAGACCCCTAGATTCATGCCAAATAATTTTTATAGATGTGTGATTGTGATTTAGCAATCCAAAATAAATTACGAGTTAACTTCCTTATCAGATGTATCTTTAGTACAACTCTGATCTTTGTATTCTTCTCTTTGAACTGCAATCTCTTGATTTGTATAATTAACGATAGCATCAATTGTGGTTTCATCTACATATAAACACGACGGACGTATACATTTGAGATAAAACACTTTGCGGACTAAAGAAAAAACTGGCGTAAACGTACAAGAGAGCAAATTGTACCACCCTTACGAAAAATAAACTAATGCCAAAGAGCGGTAGACAGAAAAATGTGGTTGTTATATAAAATAATAATGAATGAATGTAAGAAATATTGAATTACGTAAACAATAATGAAATGTATATTAAAATAATACAATATAAAGATATAAAAATTAAACAGACAGCTTATCATGAAATATTTTATTAATTACATTCCTTTAGCTTTTAAAAATTGTTTTGGTATTCTTATCAACTTCTTTGGCTTCTTAAACAATATTTTCAAACAGATTTCTAAGAAATCTCCTAGTACTGTAGGAATATTCCGAATATTAAGTAGCCAGTGCAATATCGAGATATTTATTTTGCAATATCATCAAGGTTAAATCTATTCTTGAAATATTTTTTTAACATAACGGTTGAAACAACAAATTCAAAATCTCTATATTTGTCTTGATGTTTTAGGCTTCTCTTCTTTCGTCGTTCTTTTTGCAATGATTTCACTGAGGCCCTTCAACATATCTGAATAGCGTTTTTTAAGTGCTATCAACGATATCACCCGACCTGGACATCCAGTTGGGTTCAGTTTCTGAATTAAAACAAGAAAGTAGCTCCCGGCAGTTGATATTGTGCCCAAAAAAGATATACACCATTGTAAAACCTCAAAATAGCTGGAATATTGTCTGATGCCCTCCACTGCATCTTTTAAAACATAATTCAGGTGGTGTGCAAAACAATGAACATAAAGTGCATTGGGCTCCACTGATTTAATACAAGTTTGTACACCAGTACCACTCACAATACACGCACCATCGTAGTCCTGACCATGACATTTTGTACACCAGTACCACTCACAATACACGCACCATCGTAGTCCTGACCATGACATTTTGTACACCAGCACCACTCACAATACACGCACCATCGTAGTCCTGACCATGACATTTTGTACACCAGCACCACTCACAATACACGCACCATCGTAGTCCTGACCATGACATGGCGAGAGTTTCATTCTGTTACTCTCTAGAGTGCTCCGGGTATTCACAGTAACATCAGCTGCTGACTGCAGTAATAGTAGTGGATGATTCTAGCAGTAACAAATAATGTGACTCTTTAGTCAGACTTTAATAAACTGGGAATTCCACATTGAGAATCTTGTCGCATGCTTATTCACACATGTTGTGGGCTATGTTATCAATATAATAATAGCTGATTCCGCTGCTAACTGTAAATAATTGTAGATTGGCTTAGATTAGTCGAGAAGTCCTCCATTAAGCAAGTCCCATAATAAATGACAGAGTTGAGACCTTATACCAAGGGGCGACACTCCGCACATTTGTGATAAATTGTATCGCTTAAAAAAGATAGGAGCCAAGTATTCGTGGCTAAGGCACATACTTCTAAAATAGATTTTAATGAAACTGAATTGAATCCGATAAATTAGTAGCATTTGTTTCTTTTTGATTTCTCTCGACCCCCGGAATGAGAATTAATATTATTACAAAAAAAGTAAAACTCGAGATTTTGATGAACGTTTCCCTGAAACCCAACTAGCTGTCTTCGTGAGGCCGTCTATTTGTGTATCTTTACCTCAGCCTAAAGCCGAAACCATTTTTCTGATCGGGCTAAACATTATATCTAGACATTGAAGAGGCTACCCTGTGGTTTTTGGAAATAGACATATAACCACAAATTAAGGTAGCTTTCAAGAGGCTACCTTGTGGGTTTTTGGAA
>CABFVX010005512.1:23941-50117 GCA_902151425.1 Timema shepardi | reverse complement strand
CCGCCGCGCCGGCAAGGCCCAACGACTTAAGACACTAAAGAAGGCAACGACCACCAAACCACTCCACACGAAGCCCCAGTAAAGACTTGCCATCTGGGGACCTCATTATCGGAAAACTATCCTTATTTTATTGATCGAGTTTATAAATTGCATAGTAAAATCACGTGTTATAGGAGAACTTCTTGTATCTATTTTCATTATATTTTTCCATCATCATCGTTAAAATTCGGACCAAACATGTTATTCAGTTTTATTATTTTAATTATTCTGAAATCTTTAATATATATATATATATATAGTTTTTATTTATTTAGCACTGCGTCTTACTACCCATTCAGGTTATACACTTAAGTACTAATTATTCTAATGGATTAGGAATTTGGAAGGTTGGATTTAGAGGAAGTGAACACACATTTGCTTGGAGGGAGAGTGGAAAACCACTTATGAAAAACCACCCCCAGTTCACCCAACAGAGATTTGAATATCAATCTTTACATTCTCAGCAGTCTAGCTCAAGACGACTAGTGTGTTAGCTAACTACGCCACCGAGGTGCGTAGAATTTTAGTAAAATAATGTTTGTGATTCTAGGTGGAACTTCAACACCATGCAATATATCAAACAACGCCATCTTTACCTCAATAATAATGATTTTTCTTCTGACACATTTCAATTAATGATTTATTCAAGAAAATTAGAGAAAACAAGAAAATCTTCTCGATATTTAAATGGAATAAAATTGCGTGTGTATGTTTATCAAACACACAGCAGTGAAACTTTCTGGATTGGATTCACGCCGGCGAGATCGACTGGCGAGCTCAGCTTTGACATAGAGGGTCAGGATTTGGTTCCAATTTCATGGTTTTATCAAGCTTTGATCCAACTCTGGTTTTTCCATTCACTTTCCAATATAATACTTTTCTCTTTAATGCACTCTCTAAGTTAATTTATTGCTGCGAATGCTCTGAACTGACTTAAAATCACTTAGCATACTAAAACCATAAGAGATAAAAAGTATTCAAGACATTTTTATTTTAAATGTAATATAAATCATATTTTAAATGTACATTTTGTGATATTGTCAACACAAGTGTGGGCAAGTGTTTATGTAAAAAATTTGTAAAAATAGTGACCTTTATTGAAAATCATGGGATGAGTGTGGGGAGGGTGGGGGAAGAAGGGTTCTTGGTGTCTAGACCACCTCCCCTCTAAACTTATGAGTAAATTTTCTCCAAGAGGATATTGTAGGAAGCTTCAAGGTCATTATTGGAGCTATAACATGTACGCAAGTGAAAATGGGATGGCCATAGATGAATACATGAGCTTTTGACCCAGTGTACAGAATGTAAAGAAGATTGTGAAGTGACTTGTGGCTGCTCTATTTAATTTCTTATTCATAAGATCAGACTCTGGATTGGAACGTGTAACACTTTGATTGCAATATGGGTGCCTATTGACACAAACTTTTTCAACTTAGATGCCTTACCACTAGCCTTTTACCCCCAGCTGAATTGCCATTTTGTACCTCATAAATGAAAATAGTTATTTAAATGAAATAATAATGTTATATTGTATAGTGTTCATCTTTGCATCTAGTAAAAGTAATATAAACTACATAAACATATTTTAAATCTTTTTTGACTGATATCGGTTTTCACAGTTCATCTATTGAAAATTAAATATGTCTAAATAGATTTAGGTATATAAATAATGTTGAATATCATTTTAAAAATAGGTTTCCTGAATTATGAATACACATGCCAACATCTAAAGATTGAAGTGAATTGACTTTCTTTCTGGGGATTGTTTAGTAGTTACACATAAGTTTGAACTTGAATTTGTTCACAACAGAAATAGGTTTTTCTGATTTCGACCGAAGGGTCATTCTCTCTTAAATAAACATTGCATTTTAAAAGTTTTATTATTGGTATTATTATTGCTCATGATGACTTATGAACATCTGACCAATAATTGTAGTTTGATAGGTCAAAGTGTTCTAGAGTCTTAGAGCTTTTAAAATATAGGGAACATTTTAAATTTTAATTCAATCACAAGTATTGATATAATATTTGAAGACCTAATTATGAAAAAAAACTATCAAATTTCTTACTGTTTTTAAGCTCTTGTTTTATGCTTAAAATAAAAACAAACAAATATTTTGGCAAAAGAAGGGGTCATAAAATTAGAATTTAAATTTTCTCAAAGCTTGTCAGTTAAATAATTTGATAAAAAATATATTCCATCATGTATTTATGCATGTATATGCAAAGTTTTATCTCGACACCTATATAGGATCTCAATTTATTGTTCATTGAAACAACCAATGCAGACAGGATCGATTTCTTAATGTGCCTGTTAAATAATAACTATCATCTTAACATGCTGATTATATTCTAAAGCTTATTTCAAAATAGCATGATTAGAACATATTGTTGTAGCCTGAATTATATTAAGATATATTAAAAGTTTATTATTGTAGAAATTTTATATCTATAGCCAGGTTGTTAGTAAAAGTTTAAAACATAGTTTTACTTACCACAATAGCAAATGTTGTGTGTAAAAAAGAAAGTGTTTACCAACAACGTTGTTAGCCTGATATTTTGATTGAATAACTTACACATAGGCTACTTTGATTTATTTTATTTTTAATGATCAAAAACCAACAATCATGTTAAGTTAAAAAAGAATACAAAATGCATGGTTTAAGGATGTGTTGCTTTCACATTTAATGACCCTGAAGATTTTTGCAAGGATAGAAATGTTTTCAAATTCTCAACTGGAATTTATTTGATTTAATTTTTAGAAGGTGTTTTTTGAACAAAAATACATAGAAAACAAAGACCTAAACATGAAAGCTAAAGACACGGCGGATGAAAAATGTAAAAAAATTAACTCTCTGGGTGAGATAATTAACTAATTATTTGAATCATTAAATGTTAACCGAACTATTTGTATATAATCACAATCATATATCTCATTATTATTAATATTATGTGTGTAAATATGTTTGTATATGTTGTAAAGTTAAACTGGTTAATTTAAAATAAATTGTGTAGTCTACGTTCTTGATGGTACTTCCCTAAATTTGATTTAAAATATTTTTGAAGTCAGTGCATGTTTAATACATTAGAATTTGTGTGTCCCTATTATATATGTTTGACACCAACTGAGGCTTTAATAGTTTATTACATAATTATATAGCCAAAAATGCTTTGGGTTTTGGTTTTAAGCTTGAGTTAAAACCAAGTCTTGAACACACTTAAGTATAGACTACAATAAGCACGTGAAGTTGTTTTGCGGCTGTATTCCAGATGTCTTGCTCAGTAGCACCTAGAACTTTCAATATCATAAAATGGCCCACCACTCAGTAAGATTTGGGACCCCTGCTTTAAGGCATCATTCTTTTAATATACTGGATTGCTGATGATGGGGAAATTGGGATTTGAATTCCAGTCAGATTTAGTAGGGCTATTTCCATAAATGCTTTATCACTCAACCTCCACATAAATAGGTCTACATTTCCTCTAAATTCTAATTTCTTCATACATACATGCCTACAGCTCAGATGATAACATTTGGTTGTCGATCACTTTGTCCTCCTATGCATGAGACTGTCAACCAATTGGTCCAAGTCGTGGTCGTCTCATGACTCACCTACTCTTCCAAATATGATTTTTACATTAGGTTGACCTGTTGTATATCACATGGTTTAATAGGGTCGACCTCTTAACCCACCCAAACTTCGACAGCCAACCGGTCAACAATATATATGTAAATCACTTGGTCCTATGCATGTTCTTGTCGACTAGTTAGTCCAAGTCTTGTCAACCCCTTGACACTCCTAGACTTTCAAATAATTGTTTACATTAGGTTGACCAGTTGGTTGTCTTATCACATGGTGCTACTCGTATATGCCAATTGATCCATATTTCTCCTGCATGTTGGTCACTTCTCTGTCTACTACTTTGTCCTCTCGTGCCAATCAGTTTGCCTACACCCGATTATTATTGTTAACTCTCTATAATTCCAACACTCTTTTATGGGTGTCTTTCTTTCCTAGTATGGTGCACATGATTGAAGTGTTGTTTTATTAGATTTCCTTCTATTAGCTCCAATAGTAATCATTTCAATGGCTTGCTCTGAAATAACATAAACTTGTGTTGGACTTCAATTTCTTATTGGTCTTATTTTCTTGTTTTCAAGAACTATGGCCTGAAAAAGTTGTCGCGATACATTCGTTTTATTTATATAGACTAATTGTTGCGATACAAACTTGATCTATAACAATGGACTTAGTTTAGTAAGTTACACATTGATTATTTTCATCACATTTAATACATTGTATTTTAACAGTTTAATTAATACAGAAATTTCCATAGTGGCCCACGCGTTCTTTGACACATCCAATCTCAGTAAGAACCCAGAGTTAACAGTCCAAAGAAAAAAACAAAACAACCAATTACCTGGCTTTAATTTTAATATGTTACTGAGAGCAGATGAGCTCTAGCAGACAAAAGCAAAAACTGCTTTTAAGAAAATAAAATCACTCAAGTTGGCTAGTGAAATATATTGCTCTCTCTCTTGCACTTACCCTGCGAGGTTTGACCTTGAAATATTGCGGTGGCTGGAAACATGCAAACTGAATGTTCATGACCAGTTACTAGCTGCATGTGCGCGGAAGCAAATTCCCGACAATACAGTCACTGACTAATAAAATCTACACAACATAAATGTAAATAATCCAGAAAGCATGGCAGTATAACAAGATCATTAAAAAGTCTAGATACATTCTTTTGTCCTTTTCCTGCTACACCACCTCCCCTTAACATTGCCTTTACAGTGTAACAGTCTTTTTTCCCCTCTTTGATTCAAACCGTACGTTTGTTTGGAACCTTTACTTCAGGCGGAAGAGCAATAAAATTCAAAAATAATCATCTTAAAATTACATTTATTCTGAATTTCCTATTGTAACTATGGTATTTTTTTAGTGGAAATACCTTAGCTTAATTTCGAGGGTACTAAGATTTTTTCTTCTTCTTGTTTCCTTCAGAATCACGATTTCATTTTAATGAAATCAATAACGATCTATGACCTTTCGAGGCATGTAATGAAATAAATAAAATTATAGGGCAGCCACTACATTCTTAGCCCATTTAAAAATGCAATATAATACACTTTTTTTTACTGTTTCATAAACAAGATTTTCCTTCGAGTCTATACAGTGTACCTTACCACATTTGGGAATAATGGTGGCACAAGTATAATATCCTCTTAGTCAGAATAATTAAAAGAATACATTGTGGACCACATAAAAGTCCGGTTCAAGATCCAGAAAGCTATTTCACACATCTTCTTGGCTACCTCAATCATATCCTTTGATTTAAAATTAAGACTGAGTAGTTTTATCAAGAACTTTTATTAAATCCTCATGATATTTCTTCTGAGTTTGAAATATGGAAATTTAAGTGGAGTAAAGTTATAAAAAATGACCGGCCTTACACAGCTAAAGGGATTAGTTCAATAGTTTGGGATATAAACAAGGCAAGAGTAAGCAAGTTTTTTATTCAACAATATTCTCCATATTTGGTTTATAATTGATATAACATACAAGTATTTTGTCAGTAATCAAACCTACAGTTCTCAGAGATAAAAATGTAACACAATATTAAGGAGAAACTTTTATTTTGTGACACTCCTCATGAGTTTTTTTTAATAATATATGTAAATAAATATATATTCTTACCAAAAGAAAATTGTTTAGAATCGATAGGGAATTGCTTTAGATTCTGTTCAATTTGAAACATATTAGAATAAAATCTTTATTCTAGATTCAGTCTTGTGGTTCAGCACATAATTATGGATTTGGGAATTTAGTTTAACCATGCTATATGAATTTATATAACATGTTGCATAGTGAACTACATAAAAACAAACTTTTTCATTGGCATGGTGTATAGTGCTGCCAAGGTAAGCAGGGCTTGTTAAAACTATACATGTGATATGTTCTCCCTCCTTATGTCCCCATTTGACTAATCATACATAAGATTAGCTGTAAATACCTCATAAAGGAATGTATGTGGGTTAATAACTGGCCAGTCGCATATAACATGAAAATGGGTTTTTTTGTCCACCCTAATACTATGCCTATGGAACAATTTACTTGTAGAGTCTCGTCATTCCTGAATTTCCCTTGTAGCAACAATGAAACTTTTCTTAAAGAGTTATTACACCCTTTAATAACAAGATGGAGAGTGCAATTTGATTCTGAGATTCTGTGGGTTGAGGTGCACATTATCTGCGCATGTATACGACTCAACAAGCAGTTCAACCCATAGATGCTTGAAGATTATGTATATGTTACCTTCAAAAGAAAATAAATAAATAAAAGGCACATATCCAAAATAAATAATACACTTTTAGTTATTTTTAAAAGTTTGTTTTAATATAATTTCTTTATTTAAAAGCAAAATACGTGACAGATTCAAGATTTTTTCTCTTCAGTTCCAAACATGCCCCTGTCGCTTTCACTCGAGAGGTGGAGCAGGAAAAAATATTCTTTTCTGCCCTGGGACCAACTACTCTTGCAACATGAACATCCAGGTGAGTGAACCTGCACCAATGACATGGGCATGAAAGGGTAAGAAATTGCTAAAATGAACTTCTTGGTACAAGTGACGCAAAAAAAACTCATCACAACAGCCCCAAGAAATATGTCACGCTTCCTCTTATCTGGTAAAAAAGGAATAGTTTGATGTTAGTTATTCAACTGAAGGTGAGAACAATGGGGGCGATCGTTGCTCCTGATGGCTTGTTGAAGGTTTTAATCTCAAAAGGTCTCCGTCGATTTCCGTGGAATCCGCACCCTTGTGGTGAACTTCCTCGGGGCTGTAGGGAGGGAAACCAGCCCAATCCATTCCTATCATGAACCCCCCTGGTCCCGAGGAGGAGCAGGGGTGGGAGGAGATTCCGGGGCTAAATGTTCCAAGTGGACTTCCCCCTGGAAAATTTGATGAAAACGTTTGAATTCTTAGTTATGTTTTTAAAAGTTCAAGAAACAGTAAGTCTTCAATTTACACAGTTAATTATTTTCAAAGGTGTTTACAAAAGTTGAAAAACTGCGTAAGTCAAGTGGTGCTTAGATACAATAAATTTTTGGACATTAAGTTCATTCATATAATAATTTAAGCTCTACATGTTCTGCTTATGAACAAACAAAATGGCGGTGGCACTATCAGCTGCATATCAGTATACTAGGAAGACCATTTGTTTAAAATGGTGATTGAAAGATGATGTTACTAGTTATAAATATTAATATAACAAGCGTAACTTTACAATTTCATGTAACTCAAATCCGTGTAAGTTAATGACTTGGCTAATTTCACTATCCTTTAGAGAACATTCTTAATTTAAAAAAAAATCAATTATTAATAAAAATCTAAAATAGAACTGAAGCCAAACACTGATACACTACTTAAAGATTATTTATTGTTTTCATGAATAAGTAAATTTGCTTGTCATATTATATTAGCTCCAAATATTTAACTAACGTTTAATTTTTCAAAATAGTTTTCTAATCTTATGAACTATAGACAAATAAAAAAACAAGGCTTTGTATGTAAACTCTTGAACTCAAAATTCAGTTTTAAAAATTATTTCAGTAAACTAAGAACAACACAAAACCCCAATCAAAAGAGCTTTATTTTAAATAAATAAGATGTATTTATGCCTATTCAGTTAATGTTACAAATTCCTTTCACTTAAAACTATTGGCAGTATTAAATGATTATGTTTGGCATGCAACGGGAAAATAATCTTTGTCATTTATGTTGGGAAGTTACTTCGAGTATTAAGCCAGAGATCTCTGTCACTAAGAAAATATTTCTGTTCGGTCTGTGGTTGGTTCTGCACAATGACAGCATGTAAAAGTAGGATGAATATTAATTTGCGTTCTATATAGTAGCAAATTATAAGTAGGAACATATTTGGTTCAAAAAGAAATTACGTTAATGGAAAGTGGAGGAGGCTACATAATGATGAGCTACATACCCTGTTCTCATCCCCAAACATTATTAGGTTAATCAAATCTCTTATATTAAGGATGGACATGGCATGCAGAGTGAATGGGAGATTCTAGAACCTTGTTCAAGGTACTGACTGACAAACCCAATGGGAAGATACCATTAGGAAGACCTAGACGCAGATGGGAGTATAACATTAAAATGGACTTGAAAGAGCTAAAACTATTTCTAGCTAGGGGTAGGTTTAATAAGGTAGACTGGATAAAACTAGCACAATATAGAGAAAGGGCGTAGTGAGGTGGACTGGATAGAACTAGCTCAAGATAGAGATAGGGTGCAATGGAATGGACTGGATAGATCTAACTCAGATAGGGTGTATTGGAGGGGACTGGGTGGAACTAGCTCAAGATAGGGAGAGGGTGTAATGAGGTGGACTGGATATAACTAGCTTAAGCGAGAGATAGAGTGTAATGAGGTGGACTGGATATAACTATCTTAAGCGAGAAATAGGGTTTAATGAGGTGGACTGGATATAACTAGCTCAAGATAGGGATAGGTGACACATGTTTGTTAAGTGTGGCAATAAACATTTGAGTTCTTAAAGCCATAGAGTAAGTAAATTATGTAAGTAGTAGCAAATAATGTCTCATACCAAAACAAGAGAAAGAAAGACTCTTGGACTTTATCTTCTCAACCCCTACTTTAATACAACCTCCCACACTTCCTTGCCTTCCTAAGCACTAGAGTTCCATGTCTAATATAACCAGCAGCATGTCAATGATCTATCATTTTTTAAGGTTATATGTTGTAAATCCTTATTAGGCTATCAATTGGACTTCTCTGTGTATATATATATATATATATTACTCTAGTGCACATATATTCTTTTTAAAGTTTTCATTTTGTATGTATTCGTTTACAATAGGGAAAAATATTTAAGCCAAAAATAAAATTGTCTACAAAAATAAAATTTTAACTATTCCATAACAATATATCTAAATAGTTTCGGTGTTGAAACCTGCTTTCGTGGCTGCATGTCCTAAAGGTATCACTCTTGAAGCAAACTTGACTATAAATGATGGAGAGATCAAGGTTAGAATCTCAGTCAGGTGTACTGAAGGTGGTTCTCTTAAATAGTTAACCACTATTCCTCCATGCAAATGCGGGCACACCTATATAATCAACCTTCCTTATCCCTACCACATTAGTGTTATTTGTTCATCCTGGTAGTAAGATGTGGTGCAAAAAAAACCCCTCTTAACACATGTTGAGAACAAAATATTGATAATTGAACGATAAGTCAATAAATATACCTGGCATTGATATAATTCCTTGGAGGAATGAATGACCTTGGTTTATTGAGTGTTGCTGATTTTGTTGTTGATGTTTCACAGCTAGTTTCTCTTGCTTTCTCCATTTAGCACGACGGTTTTGGAACCATACCTTGGTCGGTCAGAAAATACTTTTTAGAATCTCACAATTATATTTAAAATACAAAAAACATCATAATTAATGCTGACATTGTGAATAAATCAATGTAGATGATATGTTAATATTCTAGAGAAACCTGCAGTGTTTGTTTTTGTTGCAACTTCACCTTTACTTGTTAGATATTTATTTTAGATTTTAGCGAAACACTCATCTTACATGTTTCCTATTTTTGTTTTCACTTTTCTTCCATTTTAACTTCTTACATCCCTACTTTAATGTCTCTTTTCCTAAAGGCTATAAGTATTTATTTATGTTGACAGACTTCAGAAAAATCATACTTATTTTCAGTTTGGCACTTAACTAAACTCTTTCTTTGAGGAATGAGTTTCACTGCATTCTATTATCCTTTGTTAGCATTATTTTTTTGGTTTTTAAGTTCTTGAGATCAACGTTTCAGTATTAGATTAAAGCACAAGAAAAAAACTCACATAATCCAAAAAGTCAAAAATTCAGCTAGCAGTGGCTTCTAAAGGTATTTTTTTATCAGGATTTAAAAAATAATGTTTTCTTGTTTTGTTTAAAGCCACTTAATCCTAGTGAAAAAGGGGTTAGAAAACACCAGTGAGGGTCAAAAGTCACATAATCCAAAGGATAAAGTGAGTTTGGACTTCACATTTTTTTAGCCAATCAGAGAGCAACATTTCATCAAAACACTGTTGGTTTTAAGAATTGGTGTCTTTGTTTTGATTCACCTTCTTATATTTTTGAACAAAATATATTACTGGAATAATTAATTAATATGAAAACAGAATGTATGTTAATGTAACCTATTGAAAGTGGTAAGAGAACAAGGAAAAAGCTTCTTCAACAGGAGAAATGGAAAAAATCTAAAGAAAAAGTTGCTAGGTAAGACTTGCTCTCTCATACTAACCTAATGTAGGCTCACCCATTAATATTCCACATTTCAACAGTATAATGCACTTTTTATCATTATAAAATTTACTGCTAGTGATAGAAAAATGGATAAGATGAAGGCCCATAACTCATAAGCTGAGTAACTAGATTTCTTAAAGGCTTAACTAGATAATTTTTAACTTAGACTATTCTTAATGTCAAAGTCTAAGCTATACAATTAAGTAAATAATAAAACTGTCAAATATAAATCAAATAAAATACCATGTGGGTGGACCTTGAATAATAAATACTCATAGTTATAATTAGTAAGGGTCTGCGAGCATGGTTTTTTTAATTTGAGTCGAGTATTTGATAAAACTCATGAGTTACAGATTATTCATAATTTTAAAATGTTCAAATAGTATGGATTAAAAAAAAAGTAAAATAGTATATTCAAAATGCAACCAGTCAAAACCAACATAAAATGTCAAAAATACCACCTCTCTAAAATATGAGAATTTAAAAATACACAAAAACAACATATGTTCTTAAAATAAGTAAGACACTCATTTATAATGAATGAATACTTTTGAAAATAGAGTTTAATAAATAGAAATATGGGTTTACTTTCTCTCGAAACCTTGGAGAGAGAAATATTGTGATCATCAACAAATTCGATCTCGAGATTTTGATAAATGTCGATATTTCATAACCCCTGAAACAACAAAAGTGGTTTTCGCAATGCAATCTGTTTGTCTGTACCTCGGGCTAGAGCCGAAATTATTTTATCGATAGGACTAAAACTTGGTATCTGGGGTTTTCACAACGTCTCTCTGAAGGATTTTTGGAATTAGATGTCAAACCCTAAATTTAAGGTTTGTTTACTGAAGGGAAAAACAAAAAAATGATTTTCTTGGAATTCGTTCAAACGATTTTGATTAAATGTTATATCTAGACACTATTTATTATTATAAACTAGATGGCAATTTTCATTTTCTCATTTTAATGACTTTGAGGGTAATTTAATTAGTAAAGGAAATTTTTCAATTTTCATCATTTCTCCACAACTATTTGAGATACGAAATATCTTATCATTGTAAAGTTGTAGTAATATTAAAGATACTAATCTTTTATTTGAAATATATTTTTATAAAATCAATAGTTTCTGAGCTATAATAAAATATATATGATTTTTAATTCAGATCTTTGAAAATTAATTTGATTCTTATGCTCTTTGATGGACAGAGATGTTTTTCTTTTCTCCCTTTTTCTGTTAAAGTGTTCCTTGTTTCTAATGCCATGCAGTAAGTAACAGTGTATATTATTACATTTATGATCTTTGGTGTAACTAGTTTTTAGTATAAATGTCCATTTTAAGATAAAAGCGGGAGAAAGTCTGTGCGGTGCACCGTACCATTTATTTTAAATTAGAAATAACACTTTAAAAACCATGAGTGTAAAATGAAAACAACACTCAAATAAAAATATAATAGAAACAATAATTAAAATGGTTTCAACGGTCATGTCCTTAATACATTAAAATTACACCATTTACCAAAAAGTTCATTAAATTTACATTTTCATGTGATATTATTTCCCCAAAATAAGCCTTCATAATTTTAAATACTTTATAAGAAAACGTAAGAATCACAAATAGTTAGAAAATTTTATGAAATGTTTCTTTCTTTATTTAATTACGCATTACCATTTCTCCTGTTGCAACTCTACTTCTCTATGCATGGTTGCACATGCGTTTTAAATGGGCTCTCACAAGAAATTCATCTAATTCTGCCATCGGAATGATATGGTGATGAAACACCTGGTTCAAGAAATGGAAGGCCAAACTATACACATGCAAGAGCTCATGAGACATCATTAGGTACCAACTAGGTTACATCCTTATCAAACAGTGAGTCAGGAAGTAGTGAAGGATTGCCTGGTGCCAACATCGATTTGGACCACAACCTAGTGGTGGAATTCATCGAAACAATACTGAAGAGAATAAGGAATAAGAGCAAGAGAAAATCTGTTAAGTGAGGTTACAGAAGAGAGTATAAGTGTGGAAGGGAAGTGGAATAGTGATAATTTTTTTAAGGTGCTAAATGACAATGTTGGAAAAGTGAGTAGGACTGCACAAAGGTCCTGGTTAACAACAGAAATGCTTCAGAAAATGGAAGAAAGAAGTAAATGGAAAAACACAACAAAGAAGAATATGAGACTAAGCAATGAGTTAATGAGAGAAACAGACAAAGTGAAGAAATATTATATAAATGTACTAGAAAGAAAAGGAACTGGAAGTGAAGAAAACAAATATGTGCGAACAATAAGATAAACTGCACCATAGTGGAAACAAACAAGGTAATATTGCTAGCTTTCAGAGTAAACAAAGTGTTAAGATTGTTAAGATAGAGTCTTCACCTGCTGTGTCAAAATTAGGCACACTACATTCACGGTAGGAATTACTCTCTGAAAGGTCTTTTTTCCTACCAATATCCTACTATATAATAGATTTCTGGTAGGAAAAAAGGCCTTTCAGAAAACAATTCCTACTGTGAATGGACTTTAATTATGGGTGAAGTCTTTCGGTTGATTTATATTGTATCTGATGCTTTGCTTTTTGTTAACCTTGTATAACTACTTTCGATTATTTTTAAATGTGTATTGCTTATGATTTTATATTTTTACAAACACAAAAAACACTATCTACTATAATGTGATTCCATTTGACGGTTGAAATTGTCAGCTCAATATGTAACTAAAATAAGATTTGAATTTATTTTCCCTTGAAGTTTACTACCCACATTTTTGTCAAATGTCAACTTTCATTTGACACCAAATGATATAATTGTTGTCCTGCATGTTAAGTGAAGTACAGGTCAATTTATACTATAAAAAATATAATAATTATATAATAGGATTGAAAGTTAATCATTGTATGATCGTATTCCCATGTAATTAAAAAAGTGTTTTGTTTAGAAAAATACCCATTGAACTAATATATTAATAAACATATTTACACAATTGATTGTTAAAATTTATTATTATTATTATTATTAAAATATGATACATTTAAACTTTAATGTGATCAAGTAAGAAAGGATGTCTACCTGAACTCTTGCCTCAGTGAGCTCTATTCTCAAAGCAAGTTCCTCCCTGAAGAAAACATCTGGGTAGTGAGTCTTGTGAAAAGCTCTCTCAAGTTCTTCAAGCTGAAAGTTGCTGAATGTTGTCCTGAAGTGTGAATATATTGAAAATCACACCATTGTTTTCATACATAAAGTCATCCAAATATAATATAAAGTTTTTTTATTGATAAAGAAAAGGCAATCAATCTTTATAGGGCAGGTTTATGGTGTGATATACCCCATTAGGTATGTTCAAACTTGATACAGGGATTTATTACTTAAATTGATCAGGCAATCTATTTTAAAGCAGTTATAATATGCAATTACATATATAAATACACTTAGAATCTGATCGCAGTCAAAATTGTTGTGTATCTTAAAACTAAACTTTTCCTATTTGATAGAGAATTATGAAAACTAAAAAAGGGAAGCTTGCTCATGATGATATGTCGATTTAGTGCAGAGGTAAATGGTACCTTTTACAAAAGGTGTTAAGTTTAATATGGATTTTTTTTTTAAATTCACCAGAGGAAATAAGTTATATCATGACATTCAATACTATTAAGGATTCAAACTACAGAATTATGTGAAAACTTGACCCACACCCAACTATTGCTAAGAAGAATCAGGAAGTATTTATTAAATAGCTTTAATGATAAAGAAAACATTTTATTATTATTTAGGAACATTATGTCAACATTTTTCTTTATAACCATTCAAAATGTTAAAAAAAAATTATGGTGCTAAATGTAAATATGAGATTTTCCATCATTGATTAATAAAGGAATCCAAGAACTTAGTGGCAGAGCTGAGAATTCAACTAGAAAATTTCTCCAGTAAATCAATGCAGCTTGTACTGAAGAGTAATCATCTAAACAATTAATATAGTTTTTATGTATTACTGTGCATAAATGAATGCCAATGTCCAAGCAGACAGTAAGAAACATAGGAAAATAGAAGCATTATTCAGTAAGGCAGTTCACACACTATAGTAACGTGAGTCATGTGATCTGCAGTATTTGCTGCATTGCCCCGAATACGAACCCTTATTTCCCCCACTACCACTCAGTGATCTCTATACTTTAATAAAAGGTCCAAAGTGGGACGCTCAAATGTGTCATCTGCTTGATTCCGAGGGGATAAATATAATGGTTTCTTTCAATGTTTTGTGCAAAAACATCTCTCTTGTGCATAAAACTGTTATTATTTGAAAATAGTGAGGTATTATATCACACTTTGACTAACAACATCATTACATTAGTTTTGTTTGAATAAAAAAGTTTTATTGCAATAGTTTTACATTCAAACAATCCTTTAGGTTATAGATTTGAAAGTATTACTATGTGTATGACTCCATGTTAACTTATTTAAAGACACGAGTTTCAATCTAGTTATGCTGTTCAAACCTTTTATTAAAAGCTTTATTGGAATTGTCCTCAATTGGAGAGTTTCTGAAATTTAGACCCTTTTAAAAGAAATTTAGAGTAGTCCTCCTTCAGCAAGTTTTTGAAAACCGTATGCCTTTGAAAGATATTTTAAGTAGTGCTAGACCAGTTTTTTTCATAAATTTGATTTACTAGAAGCTGTTTGAAATGGTTCTTCTACAAAAGTTTTTTTTAAAGTGGATATTCATAAAATAAATTTAAAGGGTTCCTCACCTGATTTCTTAGTAATAAAATTAGCTGGCTTTAGATGCGTTTAAATTGGTCTAGTCCTGACACATTTTTGAAAATTGGATTCTTTTAGATGATAAAACTACTATTTCTGAAGATCAGATTGCAAAATCAAATTAAAATAAATAGTTTAGCAAACTGACTTCTTTAAACTCTCGTTTGATATCAAAATTAAAATATTCGGAAAACTTCGGGGTGATGTTGGGGAGTTTGAACCCCATAAGCCCCTGCCCCCCCCAAGATACCCA
This sequence comes from Timema shepardi, assembly GCA_902151425.1. Taxonomy (NCBI): domain Eukaryota; kingdom Metazoa; phylum Arthropoda; class Insecta; order Phasmatodea; family Timematidae; genus Timema; species Timema shepardi. The sequence goes on along the minus strand of CABFVX010005512.1, from coordinate 34,730 downwards.
CCAAGATATGCCCATGCTATGTTTCTATCTTATAGGCTACGCCATAGTTTAACCATGCAAGGTAAGCCTGATACCTTTCAGGGTAAACTAGGTGTAGTATCAACCCTGTTCCTTGTTATGGCGGGTAGTAAGACGCGGTGCTAAATATTATTATATTATTATTACTTGTTATGGCTCATATTGTGAAAGGCAACTTAATGGACCTTTAAACTTTAATCTTAGTAATTTTCTTAGAAACCATGCATACAGCATGATTAAATATATCAGCATAGCAATGTTTAGTGTAGGTTTAAAAAATAAATATTTTATCCAAACCACAACAAGCAAGCTTTTTAATAAGGGTCCAACTTTTTAATTTAATTAAGGTGGATAAAGAAAGATATGCCAAAAATAAAATTTGAAACAGTGGTTGAAAAACTGCCTTGTGTCTAAATTAGACTCAAAATTCAAATATGAGAGTTTATAAATTTGTTCTTATCTGTGTCAAAAGTGTCGATAGGTATTACCATTTTGGCTTTATTATTCCGGTAATTTCTTAATCTAAGGCAATCACAAATAGGCCTAATGTTAGTTACTATATTTTTGTGAAAGAGTTTTTTTTAGTATGAGACAAATATAAACTTCAAAATTAGGGCATTTCAGTTTTACATTAAATTAATTTTAAACGTATGAATGTCTATTACTTAAAATTACCAAACTGATGCTAACAGATGTATGTTTTTAGACATGGGGTTTGAATAAACATGGGAAATATTGGAGTGAAGTGAGGAGGGGGTGGGGGGTAGGGCCTTAAGATAGTCCCAGCGCCCGAAAGATAAAAACAGAGAGGGCTGAAATGTGATGTGGCCATTTAAATTCAGAAGTGTTAAATACTGCCCTTATTATGCAGTACTTCTGTGAAATAAGCTGTTCTAAACCTCGTATGTACACCTACCTTGTTTAGCCTGAGTGGTAGCAGTTTGACCTTGATTGATTACATTATGACCCTTATAAGCTACACCATAGTTGAGTCAAGCACGGTAAAATTGCTTCTTTTTAGAGCAAACGGAGATTACATTGTTACCTGTATCTCCGCTGTTTTCTTTTTATAGGCCCTGTGGAGTTAACGACAACAGATGATAACGAAGATAGTCCCAATGGAGAATCCGGACAACTAAGAAATCCAATTGAGCTCAAAGGCGATGAACCTAATGTTGCGTCACTGTAACCTATAACATAAAATAGAAATGAATATAATTTTAAACATGATCCAATGTAAAGTAAACTTAATTTTTATTCATGTCAATATGTAAAGATAAAACAATCATACTGATCTATTTTATAATCATACCGCAAATTTGATGTAGCAAGAGGGACACCCACTACGGACACCTTTGACCTAGAGGTGCTGTCAGACCAAGGAACAAAATGATTTATTATTTATGTTCACAAATTGATGGATTTATATTATGTGGCTAAAATAAGATTGCTTCCACTTGGAACCGTCAACTTGATTCAAATTTACATCTCTTTCACAATTACCATTAAAGTGTTATAATGGCTGAAAGAATAGTTGACAATACGCGTGACAGTAGTGATAATGTTATATTAACCAGGGAATAGCTCATACTATAATTTGAGTGCCTTTTATGTCATCGAATTTAGGTTTTGGTTTAGAATTGCGTGGTGTGAATCTCTAGAACTTACTGAAAGTCTGGACAATGGGATGGGATGCATAAGAAGTCCTGCTTTTGTAGTTATTTTTGTCCCACCGATAAATTTTCTAAAAGAGGAGATTAAATTATACTTATAGTACTACTCTAATGGCTAGAATTGTGTGGAGAGGAACACAAAGAACCTTTAAAATATCACTAATATTACTGACTTATATGAACTTTTGATGATAAAATAATATATATATATATATATATATATATATTTAAAATCATTAGCTTAGTTGGTGGAAATTTAAATATAGAATTACCCGCTTCGTTGGCCACGTGGTCTTATGCGCTACTCGCACAGTAGATTAAACTGCAAATGATCAGAAGATCAAGGTTCAAATCTTGGTAGGGAGTACTGAGGTATTTTTTCCAAAATTGTTTTACACTTTATCTTCACACGCAAATGTGGGTTTACTTCCACTAAATATAACCTTCTTAAAACCATTAGCGTAAATATGGGTATTAAGACGTGGTGCTATAAAGATATATGTATCTTATATATAAAGTTTTGTGACACCAACTATTTTATTTAACACTCGTTGATATTGTATCTTTTTTGTCATATTTCAAATTCTTTTATATGCGAGTTATTTAAGAGCATTATTAAAAGATTTAACATGCCTGGTGATCATTTTACAAGCCTTCAATGAATAGTTGAAAAACGTCGAATCTCAAAAATATTGTGTTTTTTTTATATTATTTCTAGTAGTGTGTATTTTTGAAACTATCTTATGGTCTGTTTTATCTGCAATTTGTGTAGTTTGTGTTAATTTTAAATTGACAAAATTTATCAATATTGTCAATATGCGTTTAAAAATTATGTTGTTTAGGTTTTATTACAATCTTTACGTATGAAGAGTCTTTTATAATATCAATCTTATGTTTCATTTCTTGTGACTTCTACCATTCTTTCTACACTCCTGAAAAAAAAGCAAAATGTCGATTTAAAAAAAGTTATTTATATAATTTATCAAATTGAATAATAGAAAACTCAGATTGGGGGTGATAATCTAGAGATTATTGCGAAAAACATATCATTTGACAGGGTTAATGAGTTTAAATATTTAGGAACAATTCTAATTAGCAATAAAAATATTAAGTTTGAAATTAGCGTAACATGCTATTCATGCTACAAAGGAAGAAAATAACATTTATCATAAAAAGCAAAACTAACCCCATCTGCCCTGAAAAGACACATACGCTCCGATCCCACACACACGTTGCCCGTTGTAGAAGTTTCCAGCTGGTCTACGCATATGCCATGATTCCTTCCCACCCTCCATTTTTCTCCTCACACCTTCTTATACCCATTCTTTTTATCCGTTTCTGAGATCACTTGATTGTGTTGTTGGGCTTTATATTGGCATGTTTAACATGTGTGGGTACTCATTATACCATTGACTTCAGCTTAGGTAAGCGGCGCTATCTGCAGCAGATATAACCTGTATATTTTTCTAAATTCTCTTATGGCGTAAAATAGGTACTATAAATATTTTTCAAAATTATCTTTTTGGGACTTAAAGAACATATTTGTTAACATTTTAGATTTGGTCTTAAATCTTTCTTTTGAACATAATCATAGGGTTAATTATGAGTAAATTCATTATGGGTTTAAAACCTTTGTTGAAATATCATCTGAAACTTAAATTTAATTGCTTTATTCAACACTAGTCGGCTTGTCTAAACTTGTTCAATGGACTCTTGCCATCTTGTTAGTTTTGTTTGGCCACCTTCAGATGGCGTTGTTTAGCTGCCTAAAGATTCATTTAGTAACTTGTATTCAAACCACTAGTAATACGTTACTAGGTGGCTAGATTTTTCTATTGACAACTATTAGTTGTTAGTCTCTTTAAATTTAATTAATCCTTAGTGAGGTCCCTTTTGATTATGTTCTAGTATGCGTTAAATTAATTTGTCACACGATGTGAGACTTTTTGCAACCTATTTTTAGTTAATCGTTCGATGGAATTGCCATAACTGTGTCTTCTTAAATACACTAATGTTAGTTGAGCTAGCCATCATGAGATGACGTTGATTGCATATTGTTATATTTAATTATTTGGTTTCGAGGTTTCTTGCCTCTTATAAAACTATAATTTAACTTTTGTAGAACCATTGGGGCAGATATAATTGTCAATGTTAACGAAACAAGTTATTGACAATGTTATATGAAAAGTCTTTTACTAGGGAAATTGTTAGTCCGGATCTTTAATTGTTCTACTCAATTGTTGCCTTTTTTTATGCAAGTATTTGCATCACATATGTATTGCCTTATAAATTATGAGTTATGGGGTTAACCTTACTAGGGCAGAAGGCCAACCCTTCTATTCACATATTTTTAACTTGCTTTTTTGTACATATCTATTGTTTCTTGCCTATATACAACGTGTATCTAAAACATTGCATCAAACTTTGGCAGGATATTCCTTGGGTGAAAATAGAATAACTCACATCAGCAAACTAGGGGCCATCTTAAATATTAAGGACGGTATTCACCCCTAAAGATAGAGCTAAAAACGACTGTTGTGTAAAATATTATGAAAACTGCTTAGGGTATTACCACGAATATTTGTATACTACTTATTGAAACCTTGATCATTAATAAACTAAATGTGATGTTACCGTTACCCACCCCCATCATGTAAAAAAGGGAGTGTTGTAACACTTTTTTTCTGCAATAAAATATGACAGAGTAAGTATTACTAATTTTTACTTAAGATTACAAAACATGAAGTAAAAATTAACAAAGAAGGTGTATTGGAGAAACTGTCTAGCTTTCCCCGTTTCCGAGATAATCACACAAGTTTGAGCTCAGAGACAAGTGTTAATTCCTTCCAGGTAGGCAGCCTGTTTAGCTGTTGTGTGGCCACCACGATCTCCTTACCTTAATACATTAAACTGCTTTCTGTGGGTTTTTTCAAAGCTTTGGTGTACGAGACAGCCATTGAATCCGAGGAAGACCTGTTAGCCAGGATATTGTGCTGCATGTGATAAGGTTCAAGAAACACCACGTGTTTTCGAAAGATTACGCCAGTCATTGATACGCCACCTCAATTATTGCAATTACGTTAGGGGCCGCCATTTTGAACACTTGCTATGAATCTGCTTTTGAAGCTAGGGACTAAAACATACAAGAACTACATTTAGTGTTTCTTAGCTTAGCTTTCAATACTCCAGTGAGTGTAATGATTAAAATCCCACCCAAGTGTGAACTGTGTGAGCATAGCTTACTAATGTGATAAATAGCAACACATCGGAGCTTATGAAGAAGGAAAAGTATCTGAGTTTCTCCATCATCACACACAAACCAGCCTTGTTTACCAAATGTACGTGATACATAGTCACACGTGCCGGTAAAAATGGCTAAACAACTGCAGTGCGAAGTAGCACTGCGATTATGGTTGCCTACCTAGCAGGCATTTACACTTGTCTCTGAGCTCAAATTTGTGGATTATCTCGGATACGTGGAAAGCTAGACAAATTCTCCATTACACCTTTTTGGTTAATTTTTACTCCATGTTTTGTAATATTAAGTCAAAATGGGTAATACTTACTCTGCCATAGTTTAGTGCATGATGGGGGTGGATAACGGTAACAGCACATTTAGTTTATTAATGATCAAGGTTGCAATAAGTAGTATACAAAGATTCGTTGTAATACCTTAATCAGTTTTCATAACAAACAATTCTATATATGTATAGGGGCGAAAAACATAGTTTTGTATTCATTCTAGTAAACGACATACTTGTGAAGGCCGACTTTTAAAGTTTTTGTCAATATTTAACCTAGGCTCAACATTTGATTAGCATTATCTCAATTACCTAGGTTTGACGGCACTATTGATGTGAAGCTCGATGTCTGAAACCAATATGATACATTCCTCCATTAAACTATTCACTATCACACGATTTCTCACCGTAAACTCTTTGAATGACCCTCGACTGCAGACAAATAATATACCCAGAAACTCTACCTCCAGGTTAAAATGGTTGCGCTCCTTTTGTCAGCTTGAGTCCTTCAACACTAGGATTGCTACGTTCAGTCCTATCATCACCCAGCAGTGACACTAGCGAAGCCCAGTGTTGAAGGACTCAAGCTGGCAAAAGGAGCGCAGCTAAACTCCCGTAAGGCTGAGAGTCTGTTTCTATTATTTATCTGTGCCCTCGACGTATACACAAACATATCTGACATGTTCTCCTGTTGACCTGGTCTGAAGCTTATTCAACATTATTAGAAATTTATGTAAAAGAAACAGTTTCTCCAGTGGTTTTGCTATTATTAAATGACTTTATCAATAACATTTGGTTATGTAAACTTGTTCAGTAAACCTGTAGTTGTACTTGTTTGATTTATGGACAAAACTTGCTTCTAAAGTTCATTATATACCTCCACGAATATTAATTATATTGTTCTTTTAGAAAGATGCAATTATAACCAAATAGTTCTAATACCATTCTTCTTTAATAAAACATTAAATTACTCAACGCTAAACTACAGTTTACAATCGTAGAACTAGTTCTTCTGTTTATTCAAATAAAGCAAAAGTGTTTGAAGTTGTTTTGAAGTCTTCGGTGTAAGTTCACCTAAGATAATTTTCTTAGAAACGGAAGTTATGTTCTTTTATTGTTAATAGGAAATAATAACATGAGCATTTAACAAAATTAACTTCAAATATCGTCTATATTTTCGATGAGGTAGTTTCCAATTATATAAACATTTTCATTCTTGACATCCTCAGATGACGCACAAGTTTAAATTTAAAATATCTGGTTACTTTGCAAGTATGTGACTATATAATTCAAAAACCATCAGTCGTTTTCAATTGTCAACTCATTTTTTGATGTTACTTAAATTTTTAACTGATGCAAACCATGCAATAAAAATATCCAACTTAGGCAAAAATATCCCTTTGAGTTGTTTTAGATGTGTACATAATTAAGAATCCTCACTTATCAAACAAATATATAACTAACTCACCTCCTCAAACTATTCTGCGGTAAGAAGTACATATCCTTCAATTCCAGTTATGTTGACTCTGATATTGAAAGTCTTGGCAGGACATCCGATTTAGGAAGATTCGTTCCACTTATGTACCGCAGATGGAACTTAAAAGAATTAAACAAAATCTTCCATTGTTGAAGCCATTCTACGCCCATGTCATAATACTTCTATTTCTCTTAAACGCCATCAAAGATCTTTAGTCGGACTGCCAAACTACCTCACACAAATAATAATTATTTACCTTTACTCCAGATACCAAAGTAAGTGATTCCAGACTAAACTGATAGTCATTTATTTCCGTTGCTGAGGTAAATTTAGATCTAAACCAACGGTTGTCATGTTCCATTTTAATCTAAATGTACCAATACCAGTGTCATATTTCCTTCATGCCACAGTTGATTATGTACTTAACGTTGATTATTATTTATCTCATAATACAGCTTTCACTACTTGACATCATTGTGGTTAATTCCAATTTATTAAATATATTTTGACTCAAAATCTTGATCTATTTCCTCGTTTTAGTACTTTTTCTTTTAGGTAGTATTGCGTCTGACGAAGTAAAGTACTTTTCTTCTTAAAACACAATCTAATTTGTCGAGGCCCACGTGTATGGACGTATTCCAATCGTTCAACTATTCCACCTGACCTGAGATCTATCGGCTGATCGTTAGAACAAAATTAAATTTCATGCAGTTTTCTGACATTTTTTTTTTTTTGCGTGGCTCTACCTTCAGTGAAAGGTTAGCATATAAAATAAGAACAATTATTATTGTACTATTACAAATTGCAGCTCAAAAGTGTTTATGTTTGTATCAAATAAGGAGACGGAAATAAAAATAAAGAAGATATTATTCAATATCCTTACTAGCTAAATATTTATTTATTCAAGTTAAAAAAACTACTACCTACTTTTAATTTTCGCATAAGAGGACTCTTTTCAAATATGCTTTGTCTACGATATAATGTTATATTAGCTATAGTTTGAATTAAGACCTACGATCAAAATAATCGACGTTTACTCTAAATACAATTTATCTTTAATTTAGATAAACTAACATAGCTTTTATTTAATTCCGGTCTTTCTAGAATAGGGGCTTATTTTATCTTTGAAGAACATTGATTATTAATTAAAACCAATAATTCAAATCTATTTTTGTACTTTTTAAATTATTAAGTTAGGTAATACAGGACTAAGAAATAGTCCATGCACATTTTTATTTAATGCCCTTCCCTCCCTCCCATAAATCTCCATCCATTGGAGCCATCTTCAGGCACGTGTCGTTTCCTCTACAGAATAATAATAAGTTTACTATTCAGTCCAGTGAGTTTGCTGATATTAAGAGTAATATTGGTAATTCTATTTTTCTTAGGAACCCCTCAAATAATATCCTAAACGTATTTTTGGGCAATGTTAGCATACCACGCCTAGTATGTTTTATCGATGTTTGTGAAACTACAGTAGCCCCACGGCTTCTTTGGCATTGACTGACAGCTCACAGCTAACAGCTTTGAAAAGTTACCAGACCAAATTATGTATCCTTACGCCGAACCTTATGATCTGCAAAAACATGTGTTTAACAGCTGTCACTTACGACAGTCAAAATTTAGGTCTATACCTAAATGTTGACTGTCAGAAGTCAGCTGTGAGCTTTCAGTCAGCACCAAAGAAGCCATCGGGCTACTGTATATATAATAATATATTAGTTTGACAATATCTAGTGTTTACCTCACTGATTCATTTTAGTTTTTAATCATTTATTCATATTTTATATTATTTTCAATATTATATTTCAAGCTTATTTTAGTTAAGCTTGTTTTTTTTTTAAATTTGTTCCTCTTTTTTTACAATCAGCAGCCGATAAATGTTCTATTGAACACGGATTCCAACGCCTGTGCTGCCGTATTTGGTCGGTCGGTAGTCTTTGCGATAAAAACAGGCTCTAATAAGCTTATATTATAATCAAATTGCGCTAACTATATTTGGCCTTAATGAAATAACGACGTGTCTTTATGGTGGGGCAGTAGAAGAAAAAGAGAAGGGTGGCATCATCATACAAGTAACGTAGAATATTTTCAGTTAGCGAGTAAGAGTCAAACTTGAAGGAAACCATTAAATACTTTTTGTCTACAAGTGTATACTTTTATATACGTGTAAGAAACATATTGATGTATTTGATATTATGACAACGATGGGATATATTTCGTGTTATTTGCTTAGTTTATTCATTAATCTATGACTTCATGTAAACTAATAATTAATATTCAACCAGCTACAGTTTTTCACAGTGGAAACATTTAAGGTTCGTTCTATTAATCTATGGCTCTGTGCAAATTAATAATTAATATTACCCCAGTTAAAATTTTACACAGTGTAAACATTTAGGGCTCGTTCTATTAATCTATGACTCTGTGCAAGTTAATAATTAAAATTCACCCAGCTAAAAGTTTCACACAGTGGAAACATTTAAGGTTCGTTTATTAATCTATGGCTCTGTGAAAGTTGATGTTTAATATTCACCGACTTAACATTCTTAAACAGAAAACACAATATAGATGAATTATAGTTTTTGATAGCAATGTTCCAGTATAGTCCCTCACATACATTGATACACGGACTGATTCATAATTTCATTATTTGTTCTATATGATTTCATTTAGAGTATTAAAAAATATATTTCAATTACTATAACACCCTTAATATATAACTAATAAGTTATAGACATCACAAACACTACCAGAGTAATTACAAGATGGATAAGAAACACAGTGAAACTAATTTTAAGCACACAAAAATGAAGTATATATAATTTACAGTTTATAAAATTCTTTAGGATATATATTTTAATTTTTCATGACAATTAAGTAAATTCTGATCGTGATGATTCCTATTTCTGTAATGTTAACAAATGCCTTTGTGGTAAAAGAATTTGTGGATGCTGATGTAGATCTACCAAATAGTTACAAATTTTACTAACTAATTACAATCATCTCAGTCAGTTATTTACTTTATAAGAAGATAATAAATTGGTGTGATATTTTATTCGCGAATTTAGACCTATTTATCTAGTCGGCTTTCATGGGTCTGCTTTTTGTTTTGGGATCTACTAGTCTATCCGTTCCCTGAGCCATACACCATTGCTATAATAGAATTCTGGTATGAGTAAACTTTCAGAACATTTATCTTTTTAGGTCAATCATAATGATACTAATATAATAATACTAACTCTACTACTACTAATAATAATATTAACATTATACTAAAATTTTAGTGCTATTTTATAGATATTGATAATATCTATCAAAAGTATCAGCGGTGGGTCACATAACTTGTCGTATGAATAGGGCCGCTCTTAGGGGAGTGTAAACGGTGCGGCCGCACAGGGCCCTGCAATTTGGGGGGCTCCATATTTACTCAGGCGACAGAGGAAATAAACTAGTTGGGGGTGAAGAATTCTTTCTTGCGCTCTCGTATAGTAGCCTACCTGTATATACAATATAACAAATATTGTCGGAGTGTAACAACTAATAAAAACATAATCATGGGGTTTAATTTATTGAACGAGTGAAGCAAGTTCTCCGTTTTAACTCCACCGATTTGCATTTATCTGTGGTGGATGTCTCTCTCTCACAATAAATTCTGAACGCATCAACCAATTTAATTAAAACTTAGCAAAGGTTGTTCTTTGTATCTTTATACAGATCAAGTTCGTTGGGGAAGAAAATTGGACCAAGGGTTGGGGAGAAATCAACCCTTATATATATATATATATAAACACGGCTTATAGCATTAATTATAACATGTATTCACCTTTAGGGCATTTCCTGATACCTATTAAGCTGAACATTGTTATATAGGTCTCAACTACTGTAATAACATTAAACAAAAAATAATTATTTTAATTTTTTTTTTGATGGTGAGTTATATAACTGGGAGCCCCTCAAGTGAAGTTTGCCCTTAGTCTCACGTCTGCTAAGTACAGCCTTGCGTATGAATATTACGTGAAAGTAGATCCAATAATATTTCGAGCTCTCGGATAAGACTCTTTCAATTAAAAATTTGGCTCTTTACGTGTTCAAACGCC